>PVIY010028309.1:0-33252 GCA_004026745.1 Myrmecophaga tridactyla
ATCCCAAAATGCTTTAACTAAAGTACAAATATTAACCTATTTTACTTGAGAGATTTACAAGTCATTAAAAGTAGTCCTAATTTAAAAATATTGCTGCTTATATACTATAACTTCAGTTATTGAACTATCGGATATAAGCACCCCTTAGTATATAGGCTTTCATTTATATACAACCAGTTGTGTCCTTAAAATTGTCTCCAAAATGTAAGTAGAGTCCTGAAACATAATACAAAAGGATGTAAAATTTCCAGACCATCTGTACATGAATCTTATTTTCTTCACCAGGAAAATTTTAAGATTTCTCTTAATAAAGAAAACATAATTACCTTAATTATCAAAATCATTTCCTATAAATGCTATTAAAATACAGCACATTTAAAATGGGAATTGGAGAAAAATATGGGAGAGTAACTTTGCAATTAGGTAAATTTGAGTTGCTTATCAGTTGTTTGAAACTGGGCAATGTACTTATTCTAATTATCAGTTATGTCTTCAGTGATAGGAGCATATTTTCTACATCATAATTCTAGTATAAGGAGGAAATATGTTGGTCTTAATGCCCCTAACATAGTAAGCAATGATGGCAGCTATAATTCGTTATTTTATTGATGTAAATCTTAGAAATGTCCACTTAGTGGCAAGTAATTTATTCAAATAAAAATATTAGTTTTATCTATTTGTGCAATTAAATATTAAGGTCGCAATTTGTATAGCTATGTCAAGTTACTGTTGTCTTTGACAATAGCAATAACTGTTATTCCTTTTTACCCTGATACTTCACCAGGGGTGAAGAATATCGCAACTGTCAGTGTTCAACATTGCAACCACAGAGAGCGCCTCAGGGAGGTGCAACCAACCCAGAGGGAAGCAGCTGAAGGAAGCACAGGAAAAGGCAATGCTGAAGCCTGAACTTCTACACCTTCAATCAGCCATATCTGAAGGCAGAAGGAAAAAAAAAAAAGCACCACAGTTATGAGTCAAACATTTTCCTCTGTGATTAAAAAAAATCTAAATTCTTATATTCCAATTGGTTTCTCTAAAATTGTGAGATTTATTAAGTAAATAAAATATGTTTACTTTCTTGAACATTTTTTCTTTAAATGTTTCTGTTCATTAGCTTGAATTTTTATATGTTTAAAAATAGAATAAAATCATCTAAAGTATAGCTATTAATATTTTGCAATAGATATGAGAGCAACTCAAGACAAACAAATTATTTCACCTACAAATAATAATTTTATATTTGTAATTCCTTTTTAAAAAAATATAACATGCTATGGAGAGAAAGATTGCAGAGGAATCCTTAAAAGGATTTTGATATTTTTTGCTCAGTCAAAACTAATTTTAACAGCCATTACTGGCTACGTACATTTATGCATGCTTTTCTCTTTACCTTCCAAAAGGCCTTTACTTGTCTTTATCCCTAGCAAATTATTGATTTAAATTAATATATTACTGAAAACATAATTAATTGAAAATATTATAAACATGGAACATTTTCTACTGTGTTGGAATTTTTATGTTTTGTATTACCTTGAAAAATAATAAATGAAACAAAAATGGGTATATAAGTACAAAAACCTTATCATTATAATGAACGAATAAGAGGAAATGAGCATCTTCCTATTTGAGTTACTATTGAATCTTCAGCAAACCAGATATTTCACAGGGATGTTTTTCACTTAGCTCATTTACACAGGCATATTAGACCTAATTAGTGTTTTTCAGTCATAAGTTATTCTTAATAACCTGAGGACTATTGCGTTAGTTTTGTAATTTATAGGTTTATAAGAAAAGCAAGTTCCAGAAGGAACAATTCCCTGATTTGCATGTGCTAATTAGAAAGATATTAATTCCAATTTTAAAATTAGTAATTTAATATTTTGCTAAACTAGGACAAGATAGTAATTGTAATTAGTTACACCAAATTGTTACTAAATGAAATGGATTTAATAGTCCCTTTGAACCTGTTAAGAAAAGTTTGGTTGTAATGAATATCTTTGTGTATTGTTTTGACCTCTGTTTCAACTACACAAACCCAATTTGTTTTAAATGTTTTCCCAGGTACAGGAGTCTATGATTAATATCTCTTGCTGTGTTATCTCTGCTGTTAATGAAAAACATTGGGTGTTCCTTCACTTCACAGAATGAAAACGCAGATGAAAAAATTTCACAGGTGAACTCCTTATGAACACTTCTAATTGCTTAGGAACAGTGTTTGAAAATCTCCAGTAATTTGCCATTATTATAATGAATAGCATAAACTGTAATTTTTCATAGTAATTAACTTGTGTCAGCACCATTATTTTTCATTAATTATAAATGAGGAAGAATGAAAGAACACCCGCAGGAACAGATGTGCAAAATTGTCTTTAGGTTCTGTTCTGGGGTTTTAAATTTTTTTGTTTCTTTTCCTACCCAATACCCTGGAGTATACTATCAAGTCTGAAGAAAATGCAGACAGATAAACATGTTTAGGACAGAAAGGGACAAAGGGCATTTAATGGTATTGTCGAGTAGGAAGTCTAGTGTTTTAGTAAAAGAGGGAAGTTGTTATTGGCAAATCATATAAAACAATTGGAAAAAAAAATTCAGTTTTAATTAATGCAACCAAGATAATTTTAAGAAATTTATTTTAGTAGTCTTCATTTTGTTAGGAAAATAAAACCCACTATCTAGTTCCACAAGATTTTAAGACAATGGTGTATTTTATTGAGGTCAAACTAAAAGAAGAGAAGAAAGTTAGGAAAGAAGGAGGAAGAGAGCAGGTACATATTAGTGATTAGTGATATTTGGGTGGTCGAATGTCATTTTTATGATTCTACATACAGCTTTCATGCTGTTGCTGGAAGGCAAAATACAGGATGTCTTGGGTATTTTTGTATGAAATCAATTTCCTTCAACATCGTATAAAATAGTTAACTGCATTGCCATTCTCAGACCTTTTATTTCCTCCAGGCTGTCTACAGGCATGGGAAATCTTCATTGTACCGTAAATTTGCTCTGACTCAACAGTCCATTAAGGTAGTAACCTAATTAACAGGGATCTAGGAATATCATTCTTACCCTTACCCCTTTATAAGTTTTGGCCAGAACTCTCTTCAGAATCATGTCTTATTGCGTGATGTGAGCAAAAAGGCTGAGCTATTAGTTTTACACAATGTGAGTTCCTCAGGAAATTTAAAAATTTAAGAATGTGGTCAAATATATTTGGAAGGCCTGGACATATTAAGCAAGGTTTTTGTTTGTTTTTTTGTTTGTTTGTTTTCCCTTATACTTCAGACTTTATCAAGGATTTCAAATTGGCAATATTCCCTGTGAATCTCCAGGAGGGAAATAGAATATTCAGTGTTTTCCAAATATTTCTGAATCTGGTAACCAATTTTGTATAACTCTTGTTCCTCACAATACATTTTTTAAAAATGTGTATCTATGGCATTCCCTGGAAGAAGTGGTACTAAAGAGAAGAAACATTAACTGTTATCAGATGTCACATATCTCAAATCAGACGTAATGCATGCAGAAGTTTGAATTAGGGACAGTTCACCCTTATGCAAAAAATCACAATTCTCTTTTTACTACCCCCTAAAAACTATAATCCCTTTATTCATCCCTAGCTTAGTGAATTTCTCTAGATTCATCTTATCTTTCAGATATTTTTCTATCCACAACCTGATTAAAGCTCTTCTACCTTATATTTCCTTCTTTTGTGGTTTTTTATAAATTAGATATAGAATGGTGCAAAAGAGGGAAAATTGAACTCCCTCATTTGGGAGAGGCCTGATATTCTCGCAGGCAGTGAGGACAACAAAGTCAGTAAATGGAACCCTCAAATTTGAGGTTTGTTCATATGAAACTTAACCCCACAAAGGATAGGCTAAGCTTACTTAGAATTAGGCCTAAGAGTCACCTCCAGAGAACCTCTTTTGTTGCTCAGATGTAGCCTCTTTCTTTCAGCTAACATGACAAGCAAACTCACTGCCCTCCCCCTCTACGTAGGACATGACTCCCAGGGGTGTAAACCTCCCTGGCAACATGGGGCAGAAATCTTACAATGAGCTGGGACTCAGCATCAAGGGATTGAGAAAAAATTCTTGACCAAAAGGGGGAAGAGAGAAATGAGACAAAATAAAGTGTCAGTGTCTGAGAGATTTCAAATAGAATCAAGAGGTTATCCTGGAGGTTATTCTTATGCATTATATAGATAACTCCTTTTTAGTTTAAGTTGTTTTAGAGAGGCTAGAGGGAAGTGCCTGAAACTATTGATCTGTGTTCCTGTAGCCATGTTTCTTTAAGATGATTGTATAACGATATAGCTTTTGCAAAGTGACTGTGTGATTGTGAAAATCTTGTTCTGATGCTCCTTTTATCTATGGTATGGACAGACGAGTAAAAAATATGGGTTAAAATAAATAAATAAATAATAGGGAGAATAAATGTTAAAATAAAATTGAGTAGAGGGGAATACTAGTGGTCAATGAGAGGGAGGGGAAAGGGGTATGGTATGTATGAATTTTTCTTTCTATTTCTTTTTCTGGAGTGATGTAAATGTTCTGAGAAATGACTATGGTGATGAATATACAACTATGTGATGCTATTGTGAGCCACTGATTGCACACCAAGTATGAAATGTTCATACATTAAGAATGTTCACATTGTATGTTGATTGATTTTATTAATAAAATTTTATTAAAAATACAAAAGACATAGTAAGAATTAAATATATACAACACTAAAAGTAAATATACAATATTACAGCTTCCATATCTTTCAATTACATTATTTCATGTGGTATTTCCAAGAGAAATATATGTATTTTTTATTAAGACTCTAAGAATTCTGTGTTTCAATTTGAATAAAATTCTAATAGTGGAAATTTAGATATGGAGATAATGCTGAGTTTTACTTTCTTGGAACTGTTCAGCCAAAAATTACTGCCAAATAAGATCGATTCAGATAACAGAGATCATATTTTTAATTGACAGGTTTATATTTAGGATTAGTATTATATTTAGGATTGTCGTAAGGATTACATGAGTTAATACATAGTATATGAATGTATTTAACTGAGGATGTAGGACTCAGTAGATACTTACCACACAGTACTCTATTTCAATCCACTTCCCTTTTTATTCTAGAAAGTATTCATGGTCCTTCAATAGTTTTTGATTTATAGGCACAGATAGGCCAGTCCTTGCTTGATCAGACAATTGGGCATAATCACCTGGCCAAGTTGACACATGAACCTAACCATCACAGTCCACCCCTTATCATCTTGGTAGCTATATACATCACCTTAAATCATGCTTAATCTCCAAAGGAAAAAAAAAACAATAACAGACATATTTTTGCCTAACAGTGTCCTGTGTACAACTGGAAGCACACTAAATTTCTCCAGAATATGGCAGAAGTCCTTGGGTAACATTCACTCTTAAACTTCATATCCTATAGCTTAAATACTATAACATCAACAATACGACATATGTCATATGATAAAGGGTTAAGATAGAGAGGAAAGATATTTGCTTTATGGTCAAATACAAACATACTCATAATAAAACAAGGAAGAAATAGTCATACTATTACAGTACTGTTTTTTGCAACTGGTCACATAGTCATAATTCATATTTATCACTATATTCTTCCTTGTTACCTTAACTCTCAGCAAGCACCCCAGATGGCCATGGTTATTTGGACCATACATTCCTGATGTTTCTGAGCCATTGGTAGTCCTGCCCAGATTAGGCTGTTACATTTTTCCGTTGAATTTAATGACAGGACAAGGAAAAACAAAGGGACTCCCTACAGGATCTGCTGTATACCAGACAAACTCTCCTTACTTTCATTGTGCAGTTACAATATTATTTCCCCTTGATAGTCAGGACCAATCACCCAACCAATACAGAAATCGCTTTCCTTGCCTGTTGATTCTGAATCATGAGAAGCCAAAGTGACCAGGTGTCAGTATTAACCTCCAGATCAATGGAATCAATGTTCTGTCTCCTGGTGGGAACAGTCTTCCTTTTCTAACTAAGGCCTGTAGACCACCAATGCCTAAGGTTCTAGAGACAGGAGGCAAAATTTTTCTAGTGGGTCAATAGGGGTGATAGTGAGTGATGTCACTCCCATTTTCACCCCTAAATTCATGGACTGTGAATCCTGGCTATGGGAGAAAAAGGCCCATAGAATGGATGCTGGTACAGAGCATACACACCCTCCTGAACAACATTTCCCCAGCGCTGCAAAGTATTATCACCTAATTGGCAATAATTAAATCTTGAAAAGGCCATTCCACCATTCTACCAATCAGCTGCCTTTGGGTGAAGAGGAACATGGTAAGACCAGAGAATTCCATTAGCATATGACAATTTCAACACTTCGTTGCTTTGAAGCATGTTCCCTGATCAGAAGCAAGTTTGTATTGAATACCACGATGATGGATAAGGCATTCTGTAAGTCCATGGATAGTTTTGGTGGAAGTATTGCATACAGAGAAGGTAAACTCATATCTGGAATATGTGTTTATTCCAGTTAGAACAAATCACTGCCCCTTCCATGATGAAAATGATCCAATGTAATCCTGCCACCAGGCAACAAGCTGGTCACTTGAATAGTACCATATCAGGAACTGAATGTGGGTTTCCACTCCTGGCAAATTGGACACACAGCAGTGGCTATAGTCAAGTGGGCACTGTGAGTAAAAGTCCATGTTTCTGAGCCCATGCATAACTCCATCCCTACCATGATGATCAGTTTGTTTATGAACCATTGGCAGTGATAGGAGTGGATGGAGAAAGAAGCTTACTGGTATCCACAGAATGGGTCATTTATCCACTTTATTATTAAAACTTCCCCATGCTGAAGTCACCCTCTGGTAAGCATTCACACTGGATTCAAACATCTTCATGTTGTTGTTTTTTTTTTTTGCCCATTCAGAAAGATCTATCCATGTATCTCTTCCCCAGACCTCTTTGTTGCCAATTTTTCAATCATATTCCTTCCAAGTTCCTGAATATCTGCCCAAACAATTAGCAACAGCCCATGAATCAGTGTACAGATAAACCTCTGGCCAGTTCTCCTTTCAAGCAAAATGAACAACCAGGTACACCACTTGAAGGTCCACCCACTGGGAGGACTTCCCCTCAACAGTGTCCTTTAAGGGTTTGTAGTTCTGCAGCTGTCCACTTCCAGGTGGTCTTTGCATATGGTGCAGAACCATCTGTAAACCAGGTCTCAGTCAAATGACTGAAAGGAACTCCCCAAGAATCAATAGCTCTGGCCTAGGAGAAAAGGTAATACTTGTGCCTTCAGGGTCTCCTTGAACCCTATCTCATATATATGATTTCCATTTTATGATGGAGTGCTGCTATTCATGCCCAGCTTTATGGCTTGGTAGATCAGACAACACCAAGTTCATGATAGGCAACTCAGGTCTCATGGTAACTTGGTGGCCCATGGTTAAGCATTCAGTCTTCACTAAGGTCCAGTTGTGACCAAAAGCTATTTCTCCAAAGGCAAGTAATTATCTGCAGCAGATGGCAAGGCTTTACTCCAATATGCTAAGGACCTGCTTTGTGATTCTTCTACTGGGGCCTGCCAAAGCCTCCATACAGCGCCTTATTTGCCACCGACACTTCCAGCACCATTGGATCTTCTAGATCATCTGGCCTAAGTGGAAGAGGCACAGCAGCCTGGACCTCTCACAGAACCTTCTCTTGTTCCCATCCCTACTCAAAACTAGCAGCTTTTCTGGTCACTTGGTAAATGGGCTGTTGTAGTATACACAAATTAGCAATAAGTTGCCTCCAAAATCCAAAGAGTCCCACTGGGTATTGTGCCTCTTTTTTTTTTTTTTTTTTGGTCATAAGAGGGGCAAGAAGCAACATCTTATCCTTCATATTGAAAGTGATACCTCAACATGCCCCACACCACTGGACATGTAGGAATTTCACTGAGATGGAAGACCCATATGTTTTTGTTTGATTTATCTCCCATCCTCTCACATGCAAATGCCTTAACAATGAGTTGAGTAGTTGCCACTTCTTACTCTCTAGATCTGTATCAACCTGCAGACAAGATTATAACATAGGGTTGGAGATTTGATATACCCCTGAGGTAGGACAGTGAACATATACTTCTGGCCTTGCAATCTAAAAGCAAACTGTTTCTGGTAGTCTATACTAACAGCCATTGAGAAAAAAATCATTTGCTAGATAAATAGCCTTATGCTAGGTACCAGGGGATGTATCGATTTGCCCAAACAAGGAGGATTTTACAATGTAGAATTTTACTATATAGACATTATACTTCCAGGTTTCTTGATTTACAAATGTTTTGTAAAGTGTTTTATAAGTATTATTTGTAATATCTTCATTTATTTCACCTACGCAACTTTTTTTTGGTCTGAATTATTCTGTAAAAATATTTGTCTTCGATTGTGTTAATAGGATAATTATTGCTTTTACCTTTTTTACCAGACTTTACATAGAGAAGTTTAGAGGCCCACAGAAAGAATTTAAATGAATTTTTCTCCAGCTGTCTCATTTTATTTAAAGATATGTCCTTTCCTCTGGTCACGACAGATTTGACTATGGGGATTTAACATCATTTTCTCTGCATAGATTATAATGCTTTAGGGAGAATATAGGTATTGCAGGCTTTAGTTGCCATTGTTTGTGACAGTTAATTTAATGTAATTGCCAGAAAGGGATGTAATTCATATAAGTACCTGTACCCACCCATTATCTGAATTAGTTTTTATCACATATAAAATGTATATTGACAGCTGTAAATTTTTTAGATCAATGTAATGACTAAGATTTTTCCTTTTATTAAATTACAAGTGTCCTCATACTTTATTAATTGATCCTTAATTTAAAAGGATGATAGAAGGCATTTTACTAAAAGCAATATACTAATATGCTATATAAGCAACATTTTGCAAAAGATGGCTCTAGGACAATTCTAATTGAGAGTTTTATCTGAAAGATTCACAGATGCTTATGCTTTATGTTCTTTCATATTTCTCTTTCTTCCCCATCCCTGATTTAGTGAAAATAGCAACCTGAATGGCATGGTGTGATTGATGGGTTTAATACCTTCATGACATATATAATACCTGGTAAGTGATGTCCTTAAGGAGCTCATAATACAAATGTGGAACATAAACATAAAAATTATATGAATATAAAGCAGCATGGTAAGTACTATCAGAAAAATACTAGATATTTGCTATGTACCCTAGATGACAGACCAGCCAACCTCATTCAGGGATTGGGGGAAGTTCCATTCAAGACATGAGTTCAGTGGTGTTTCATATAGGCAAGAACTTTGTAAGTGTAGAAACATGGGTAAATCCAGCTTGAGAATAATATGAAAAAACTTGACTATTTGGAGAATGGTGAGAATTTTAGTTACACTGACTATAGATTCTAAAAGGCTACTAACAGAAGAAATTATTAGGAGTCTGCCATGTTTTTCCAACAAACAAGTGGATATCGAGTGGTGTTTGTTTGTTTTTCAATCTCTGTACTGACATTACTGGTTGGTATTATGGAATATGAGGCAGAATATGATTATTAATGAGAAAACTATTTCAGCAGTTTTTAGGGCCACTGAAGGGTCCCTAATTAAGAGAGGAATTGGGGATGCATATAATAGGTAGGTTTCTATATATAGTATTAAAGATATCAGAGAGTAAAGATGGTGGACTCTGGGTTTAACAACAAGAATTATAGATTTGTAGCAGAATGGATGGTAATTCAATTAATGAGTCTAAAATAGGAACTAGAGATTATATATTTTGAAGATAGGCAATAAATTCAGTTATTGATAAGATTGGGTGATGTTTTCAGTTTGGATCTGCTAAAAAACAAGACTATTAGCTCAGGATTCTGAAGACAAGTGTGTTATAGAGATGTGGTTCTGAATTTCATAGACCTAAAAAAAATATGGTATAATCTTTGGAATTCTAGATCAAAGAGAATGCATACCCATACATGAAGATAAATAGTGACCCACAATTCCAGTGATAGCTGATTATGTTTGAAATCATGAAGACAGATCTAATTATCCAAAGAAATATCCCATACTTCATTTTTCTCTAGAAATACTGCCCTGCAGAAGGTTTCTATAGTAGTAAACATTCACTTACCTGGGAAACATTTAATTTACTTCGCCCATTTTTGACTATGACTTTCTCCAGAGCGTGAACCAATGAACTTTGGTGGATGAAGTGAATGGCCAGGTAAATTCAGGAATAGAATTGCCATTTGGGTCAGAAGTGATGGACTCTATGTGCCAACCAATAAAGGAATGAGGTGTAGAAAAAGTTACAGGAGAATAACTTATCAGATACCAAATAAAGTGATCCCAATTTTGATAGATCCAGTACTCATGAAGCTTAACTGTCCTTCCTGCTTCTGAGTTCATTGAAATGTCTTTGTTTGGTCAATGAATTACCATTACTTGAATTATTTTTGTGGAATAGTGTACCTTGCAATAGAGAGATAAGCTATATCAAAATACATGGTCTTGAGTATTCATACACACGTCCTCAGCAATTCCACATAAAGTTCTAGGTAAATAAAATAAAGAAACTAATGGCAATTATATGAACACACATATAGATGACCTCAAACTGCCTTGGCTTTGGGAATACTTGACTCCTTTTATTTTCACCTCGGATGGGATTTACTCTGGGGAATAAATGACATGCTTACAACTTAATTCATTTGTTATACTTAACCAATCCCTTTATTTCTACCCCAAGGAATTGCGTGCTTATCATTTCTCCCATTTCCTTAAAAAAAATCATTTACAGTTCAGTTTATTTCAGTTAAGGGAACTTTTCACATTTACATATAGAATACCTTTACCTTTTGATCCTTTCAACTCTCTTCCCTAGCGATTCTGAGACGGTTTCTGTCCACCTTCTCTCTTTTCTGCTTTTATCTTCGTTCCATTTATGAGTCAATGAATAATCTGATTTAAGGACAATAAATATAAAGGAAAGTTAATGATAAACATGTATCATGGAA
Organism: Myrmecophaga tridactyla; assembly: GCA_004026745.1. Classification (NCBI taxonomy): domain Eukaryota; kingdom Metazoa; phylum Chordata; class Mammalia; order Pilosa; family Myrmecophagidae; genus Myrmecophaga; species Myrmecophaga tridactyla. The sequence continues at coordinate 11,040 of PVIY010028309.1, forward strand.
AATGAAAGCCATATATTTTAAGTGTAAATTGTTCTAAAGAAAAACATGGCATTAAACTTGATAGTTCCATCTGAATCTCCACAAGCATTCATCTACCTGTCTTATTCTCCTTTAATGAAAATGCTTTACCCTCAAATATCAGAATTCATGGTGATTTTTAGATACCCATTCAAATTTTCGCTTTATTTCTGCAGCCTGGAATAAAATAAACTTTCTTTTTCTTTTTGTTTTTACATGGGCAGGCACCGGGAATCAAACCCAGGTCCTCTGGCATTGCAGGCAAGCATTCCTGCCTTCTGAGCCACCGTGGCCCGCCCTAAACTTGTTTTTTTATTATTCTCTGGAATATGGCCACTTTTCAAAATGAGTAATACATTCAATTTTTTAAAAACAATACATATGACTTTTGAAAAATAATCATTTTCTAAGTTGGAATCTCCCATTGTTGTAGCACATTGAATAAATTAACAAGAAACTGAAATAAAAGCAGTTTAAAAACAATGTGCAAAATAGGTCACTGAAAAAAAGACACATGAAATTATCGGAGATCAACATTTCCATTAGTAGCTCTTTTCTTGGATAATAACCAGTTTGTTCATCAAAGTTAACATTTTACCAGCAGTGAGCTAGTTTCCCCCATGATTAGAGGCATCTAAATCTGAACCGCACACTTTGGCATAACTCTAAATTATATGCCATTTATTTAGCAGTTACTGTGTAATTAGTGTGTCTTAATTTGAGCATTAAAAATGTATTGAGTTCTACATGCAGCATTTATAATTACAAGATCAATTTGTGGTTAACTGATTTCGCTGCTAAGATTTTTGTATCTGGAATATTTATATGCACTTCCAAAGTTGCCATGGTAGAGTACGCACTGTTGAAAAACATTTCAAAAAAAATAAATCATTTGTATTTTACGGTGGGCTAACATTGAAATATGTAAAATGCAAAACTCATGAAAGAATGAATAATATACTAGAAATAAACTATTATATAGGAAATTGTGTGTGTGTGTCTGTGTGTGATATTCCATTTTAGAAAAATAAAGGCTTCATTAGACCTTAATTTGAATTCTCCCTAAACTGGGCATTTTAAGCTAGCATGATTTTTTTTAATGAAATTTTATGATCTCCCTAAAAAAGGTTGCAAAAATATTCCCATAATTTATTTCATTATTTGCAGAAATGTTTAGTCTCATGCAGTGTGCAAGTTCCTATGTCACTTAAACTTCAAAATGATGCAAACTTGACTTTTTCCAAAACTTAAATGTAAATATGATTGACTTCGTGGATTGTGTCATGGCATAGACATGTTTATTCTCTGGCTAAACTTGATAAATTGATTTTCCAAGGGGAAAACATGAAAGTATCAGAGTGCCGTTACTTGGAGTAGCAGAACATTAAAGAGCTATTTAAGAGCATACATCTGGAGTGCAGCACAATCTGCTGTAGGAAAGCATAATTAGATACATAGTTTGGCGTGCAAATTTTTGCATGAATGATCCTGTTAATTTTTCCCTTAAATCAAAACAAAACAAAACAAAATCGCTGGAAAGACGTAACTTAAAAATACAGCTTCGGCACCATTGAGGTAGTGCATTGGGATTGCAAATGAAGCACTTGGTTACCTGTTCATACAGAACAGAACAAAAACAAAACAAAACCAAAGGATGGAGGAGGGGGTGGGAAACACAGTTGGGGGAAAAGAACAAAATGTTAACTTAGCTTGAAAACAAAATAAAAACCATAAAAATATTTATGAACTGATACATTACTTATTATTTACCACAAGGAACAAATTTTGGGGGGAATTAATATGATTTAGAAATGAAATGTGAAATCTGGGGAAGGTGTTAAGGAAGACACAAATTTAACAGGGTATTAGTGGCATATATTTAAATCTTGGGTCAGTTGCTTTGCAGAACACTGTTTACCTGATCTCACTCACCTTTTCTTAGAAACGTTACTGTCATGTTTACCAAAGTATAGCCATTTAAAAGAAAATGATACTTTTCTTTCTGGAATTGTCCCAGTGAGGCTATCTGACACAATCTGGGTTAATCCTATGATCATTCTTAAGCGTTCTGTGGTCCAGACAGAAAGAATGAGAGACAGAGAAGGGAGAGAGGAGAAAGAATGAGAAATAGAGAAAAAAGAGAGGCAGAAATGGCATAGGTGGGGCAGTTACACAGGGAGAGAAATCAAAAGACAAAAAAATCTTTCTCTGATGATTACAGAGAAGCATGATGAGACTTACTGGTTTTGCTAATTTGAAACTCTTGTGTACCCCAGAAAACCAAGTTTTTTAAATCCATTCTTGTGGGGCCAGACCTATTGTTGGGTGGGATGTCTTGATTCGTTGTTTCCATGGAGGTGTGAAACATTCAATGTGGGTCTTCATTACTTACTGGAGTCCTTTAAGAGGGACACATTTTGGAGAAAGCATAGACACAGAGGCTCAGAGATGCTGAGGGAGTCATTTGAAACCAGAAGCCTGAAGAGAAGGATAGCAGATGTCACCATGTGCCTTCCCATTTGACAGAGAAACCCCAGATGTAATTTTCTTTTCTTGCATAAAGGTATCTTCTTGTTGGTGCCTTAATTTGAATATTTTAATGGCCTTATAATTATAACTTGTAATTTAATAAACCTGCTTTAGAAAAGTCAATCCATTTCTGGTGTATTGCAGTCCTGTAACACTTGCAAACAGAGACAGTGGTCGTTCAGCTAGCTATAAATGAGTTAGAGTGCATTTTCTGCAGCAAGAGTGAGTGAGGAGTGAGGTGGATATGCATATAAGGAGAAAATGGATGAAAAATAGTCCTAATGGTATTTGAATTTATAGTTTCCATCCTAATTTGAGTTGTATTTCTGTTTTAGGCTCTTTGAGATACACTAAATTCCTTCCTATTAAGCTCGTTTGAATTGAGCTTCTATTATTTGCAACCCCAATAATCTTCATTTTGTGAAATAAAATTAGGTGAGAGAGAATTGTAATAGTAGAATAAATGCTGTAAAAGTAAATTAGGATTAAAGAATATAATGAACAAAGCAGAAAATGAACTAGAAAACATCAATGCTGTTTTAGTTTAGATGTAATTCATGAAAGTACTTTATATCAAAGGTTTTCTTTCTGAAACAAAACTCAAGATAGAAGTTCCTGTCTACACCAGTAAATTAGAGCAGATCATTAGGTATGACAACTCAAAAGATGTTTAGAGTCAAAGGTTTTTCTTCCAGCTATAATTTACTGCAAATCATTCTTCTGAGTAGAGTTGTTGCTATAAATTATGGTCTGTGTAGTGCTGGATTAGGGATTGAGCATTTTTCAATACATTTTCTCATGATGACATCCCATCCACTTCTAATTTCACTCTGTAAGTCTTATCCATATTTATTTTATATTAATGGTCCAGCACAATTTTATGCTGTAATAAAATCATTATTGATATCTTCTCCTAAAAGGCTTTTGGTCTAAGAATGCTACTTTGATTAATAAGAACTTGGGTCTGTGTTAAATGTCCCTATTAATTATATACCAAAGGTGCACTAAAGATGAATATTGTTGGCCCTTTGTTTGTCCAACACTTCATCTTACAAATATTCCTTGACTCAGCTCACACAGAGGAAAACCAACATCAACTCAGTGAAAGGACAATAGTTGAACACCTATCCTAAATAATAGGAGAACACTGAAAAGATGCATACGCAATTTTTAAAGAAAATAAAGTTTGTTACATGAAGAAGAAAACAGTAAAACATTGACTTGCAATGATTAGAATTTATCAGAGAGGCAATCAGAATCGCTCCTTTATTTTTGCTACATTTCTGAGCTTGGTTGAATAGGTAAGAAAAAGGACACCTAATTTAATTATTATGCCTGCTTTAAGCTCTGAAGAGGAAAAGTAGTCTAAATGTAAAATATTATTACTATTATTTTAGCTAAGATTTAGAAATAAAGAGTAGCAATCTACTTCAAAATGCCTCAGTTGCTTCCCTTTTCTTTAAACATCAATATTTCTTATTTAAGCTCAATTTGTAAAATGTACCAGCAATTACATTATTATTTAATGACTCTAGTTAAAATGGGACATTTTGAATGACTTCATTAAAAATATTCACCTTTGTTAAAATATGGTTAGGTGAAACTCATATCCACCAATGTCAGTAATACTGCATCAAATCAATTTATAAATATGTTCCTCTCTTTCCTAGTCTTTCCTCTGATATTTAGTTTCCATAAGTGTGAACATTCCTGAATACTAAGTTCATCTCAGCCCTTTTTCCTATGCTCCTGCAAGAAATTTATGTTATACCGAGTCTTCAAATGCAGTGTCAGTACAGATGACCCGGATCTAAATGGAGCATGATTCCATTTTTATTTTCATTGTAAAATTATGTTAGTTCACCTCAGAGACCAGAGGAGTATTAAAAAACTTGGAGATCAGTTTGTTTACTTCTCTCATTTATGGGAGAAAATTATAGTTTAAATAATTTAGATGATATGCAAAAACACAAGCAGAACAAAATGGCACTCTATGATTATACTTATTTAAAATTTTGACCTTGATGTCATGCTAAATAGTGCAATCCTCTTGATTACATATTTTTAAAATAAAAGGCTTTTTTTTTTAGATTTTCTATGAAATGTCACCCCTTTAATTCACTCATTTGCTGTTTGAGATTTAAACATTTTTGCTTTTGTTATTTTGTTGCTTGAAAATTATTTATCAATACAATAGGATCTTTCTGATTAATGCAATTATCAGGTTTGAAATTAGACTGAGATTGGGGATAAAATCATATTCAGTGTATGAATGTGAACCTATATTAGCAAACATAATTCAACAATACATCAAAGACATGTGAAATTCATTCCATCAAGAATATATCAATCATACCACATCCATTATTATAATTCACCATGTTGATATATATATATATATATTTTTTTTTTTTTTGCTTGGGCAGACTCTGGGAATTGAACCTGGGTCTCCAGCTGAGCCACTATTGCACTGCCCCCATCACATTAATTTATAATGGGAACAAATACACATATGACTTATTTTCTCAAAAGCTGAAATGGTGTTTGTAAACATACAACATGCAATCCTGGTACAGAAATGTCAGTTCTTTGACATGAGGTGTATAAATGTGAATTAAAAATTTATCATAGTTTCTAGCTGTGAAACACCAAAATCATTCCTACCAAAATCTAATATATGGAAAGTTGTTTCTATTTCCACTTATAGCAATATCGTCCTGAATGTTCTTAGCAAAGATATTAAACAAAACAATCAGTATTATAAATATTGCAAAAGAAGAAGCAAGATAATCATTATTTTCAGATGCTATCACTGTATACTCAAAATATCAAGAAAATACTGACAAGAAGGTATTTAGAATTTCTCTGTTTACACAATTACAATTAGCATTAAACATGAAACACATGGAAAAATTGGAAAATGAACTGGCAGAAAATTTCTCATTTACAATTGCAAAGAAAAAAGTTCTGAAGGATAAACTTAACAGTATGCAAAATTCAAGTGAAGAAAACATTTAAATGTAAATAGAGGATATAAAGGAAAATACAGGTAATAGGAAAAAATAGTATTGTGAATCCTTTACACATCTATAAATACAGTAAATCAATTAAATGAATGCTACACTTAATTGACAAAATAAGACCGGTACTCATCTGAAAAAGCAAATTTGGACAATTGCAATGCAATTTTCTAAATAAAATCATTAATTGAGTGCTCTGATTTTATTTCCTATAAAATATATTATCAAGTTAATTCAGTAAAACAGCTTCACAAAGGAAAATATTGTGAGGGATAGAGGAGAAATTTAAAGTCTAGAAAAAGATTGAAGTACTTCTGTGACATTTTGGTAAGAATTTTATTTTCAAAAAGTGGAGGAAACTAAATATTTGGAACATTCAATTAAACATATAGAAAATTCAAAATGATATCTTTTTTCTTCTAGTCAGTCTATCTATTTTCATTCTTTTCCAATGGTTTATATATTTTTCTACCTTGTTTAATTTTCATATGCTTTTGAAACTATGCTGCCATGAGTTTGAAAAAAATTAATTTTCAGTTCCTTGAATATAACCTTAATACATTGGTAGATGTTCTCTTATTACCTCCCAAAAATCTTGAAAATACCCTACTTTATGTTATTTGATAATCTTATTTACTATCGCAGATTTATTCTCTCTGTAAAAATACAGATGTGAAATATATGTCTGGTGTTTCATCCTACATTCCCTTTTAACATTCATTAGTGGTCAGTCTCTGAATAGAGAGGAAACATCTTCTTTCCTTCTTTACTTACTTTTATAAAACTGGAAAGAAAATCATGTTCAGTGTTTGTTAAATTATTTTAATATTGAGTTTTATAGACCTTCTGACATCATCAGAATTTGGTATGCAACCATATTTTTCCACAAATATTTTTCTCTCTTTTATTTTGTATATACTCTTGAAAATCAGCTTTTTATTAGAAGATATTCAAGTTCATGAATGATTCCCCCTCTTCTACCATTTATAACCCCCATTTCCTCAGGATTAACAATGATACAATTGAAGGGCCTAAAGAAGACTCGAATAATTAAAGAGATAGAAAGGTATAATTAATATTATAAAGATATAAACTCACTAAACTAACCTGTGCATTTAACTCATTTCCAATGGAAATACCCTAATGATTTTGGGAGAACTTGAGAAATAAATTTAAATATCAAATCTAAAAATATGCATGTGAGAAAAGCAAAGATAATTTTAAATAAAAAGTAATGAGGGGAGACTTGTTACTATATTTAACCCAATTGTTATAAATTTTACAGCAACCAGCTCAGATAAAAGGCAGATATATGCAAAGCAGGAAAAAGGTCAGGAATAAAACATCTGCAGTACTGAAAAAATATATGCAGAAAATTATCTCAGATTGAAATAAAGATTAAGCATAAAAATTAAATCATATAAGTGATATAAAATACAATCTTGGGTTGAGAAAGGTCTTCTGAAGAAAAGTCGCAGTGATCAACTCTTAAAAAACTATATAGGCCACTGGCCACTTGATTGCATGCATTAAAACATTTTTATTCTAGAAGAGAAAAAGAATAAAGCAAACAAAAAAACACCAAATCCCATCAAATAATTGAAGGACAAATGGAAACTCTTAATATAAGTTTTAAAATATCAATGTTTTATAATTCTTGGTAGATTAAATAATAATTATTAAAGCGCATGTTAAAATGTGTATTTTTTTAAAAAAACGAAACTGCCTGAATTTCGCTAGATGACAAGAGCCAAGGATCAAAGATTGCCAGAAAGAAAAATGTATTCCTGGCTGGGTGTAACTTGCAAAGGCACCCTATTTCAGAATGTTGAAAGCTTGCCTGGACCGATGTGTATGCCTAGTCAGGGTAAATGGGAAAGGGATGCTCTCCCTCTAAAATGAAAAGTTGCAGGGAGAAGGATGAAATTCACCCACCAGTTCACTCTATTGTCCAGTACAAAAAGGCTTAGCACATCACGATCACAGACTTCTCCTTTCCTTTTTCTTGTCGTATTATTAGGCCTAATAAAGGCATCATTGCAGTAGAGCTGGCCATTCCCTTCCAAACACACCAAAGGACAAATGAGAAAATGCAATAGAGACAGCTAGCAAAATGAAACAAAATGTTAGGCCAAGAATATGGAAAATAAAAAAAATAAATAAAAAACTGGACCTATCTCTAAAGATAGAGATCAAAGTAATGTATTTTAAACAATAAAACAGCATATTTTTCATAAACTTTAACCAAGATTAAAATAAACTACAATTAGAGACGTTGAAGGCCCAGGTAAACAGATACTTAATTTTATCTTTTTAAGGAACAATTTGTCAATAACACAAAATTTTCTGATGCCTATATTTTGACTTAAGAATTCTATTATTAATAATGTATCCTATGGAAATGATTCTTGGTATAGATTTACTTACAAGAACATTCAAATCATTTAAAAATAAAACAATAGAATATTCATAAATAAACAACATGCATTACATTTATTATATAGTGTAGTGTTTTAAAATAATGCACTTGTGATTATAATGTGCTCAATGAAAAATAAAGTCACTGCAAAACAGTATTCTCTTATCTAAGACGAAAGGCTACATTTATTTTTTAAAATGATAGGAAAAAGAGTACATTCGTATACATTATTCAGCAAAAAGGTTTTATAAATTCAACAGATGTCCAAAGGTAACAATCATCTTCAAAATTTAAATGCACATCAAAAGATAACCAGTATATGGTTGCCGTGGCTCAGCAGGCAGAGCTCCGACCTGCCGTGCTGGAGGTCTGGAGTTCGATCCCTGGTGCCTCCTGCCCATATGCAAATTTAAAAAAAAAAAAAAAAGATAACCAGTATGATCTTTCAGTTTAGTGAACACTGGCGATTTTAAATTTCTTCTTGTTGGTTGTTGAATTGATTCTCTAGTAAGTTCAAAATCCATAATTTATAATAATTATTAAAGAATGATTTCAATAAATAATTCTAACTTACTGGTACTAAGTAGTCATACAGTTAAACTTTGTACTAATGCTGAATGTGGTTATAAAATTTTCTTCGGTACTCAAACTTGGTTGTAATAACAAGTAACTTTTCTGAATTGCATTAATCACTTCTTAGAACACACTTATTGCTACTTTTCTTATGGGTTGCCTTGAAAATACTCCTGCTTCTGCTTTGATAATGATGTATAAGCTGTTTAATTATACAGCCAGTTAACTAACATCAATTAGTGGTTCACAGGGGACTATCTACTGGGCTTTAGTCCATTTCCCCTGAAAAGCAGATACCAAGACTCATTAAATATGTAAAGATTTCATTAAAGGAAATGCCTACGTGAGAGAAAAGAGGAAGGAAGTTGAGTAGGCTGAGAGAGCTATGCAAGTTTAACCCAGAAGGAGAGAATGTTAGATATTCTCAACTGTTCTGTGGTCTAAGGAAGGTTCAGCAAAGCCCTTAGGAAATTCTTGAAGCCGAAGTTGTATATCAGATAGATTTGTCAGGAACAGGTCTGCCTTAGCATTCTTGAGGTACTCAGCTCTAGTCCGGAGCACACCTGTGGTGGGGTACGGATTTGCAAAAATGTGGTAATGGATTTCAAAGTGCAGCATCAGAGTCATCAGTTAATATTCTCAAGGCTCCCACAATTGGTTAGTATACGTTAACACTTACTTTAAATGCATTAATATAATTTTAAATGAGTAATTTATTATCTATACGTATTTCCCTTTTTAATATATTCATTAGACTACTATCTGTAGTACTACTGTGGGGAAGAGGCAGGGAGGGTATATGGGAATTCTGTAATTTGTGCATGATTTTAGTAAACCTACAACTGTTCTGTTTTAAAAAGGTTAAAAAATGTCTTTTAAATGAAAATAAGGTAAAATGCAGTCCAATGAAAGCTTATCTCTTACTGACCCTTCCCAACCTGTAGGTATGAAGTCAAGGCAGGCGAATCGCTTTTATGGTACTTGGGACTGGATAGTTTTTCATCATCACTGATGCATTTAGAAGCTGTCAGTCCAGAGTGGCTGCCTGCAATAATTAAGAAGACCAATATGACCAGTATTTCTAGAAGGCCCAGTATATTGAAACTAGCTAATATGTTCAGACTGCTCCATATTTTCCGAATCTTTAGAGTAGGAAGTAGGATACATTGAAATGGAAAAACTTCCCATGATGAGGTCAAAATATTCAGTTAATGAATTTTAAATATTCACATTTGAGATATGAATCTGTATTACATTGTCATAGAACCAGAACACAGTTCTTTTTGTAACATGACAGTCTTATTTAAGTAGTAAAGGCAAATGTCTTTAAAACCAAGAGTTTATAGACTCAGCAGGTGGAAATGCTATTGACTCAAAAGCAACTTAGAAATATTTTATCATTGATCGCAATTTTTTCTTAGGACTTATATATTGACTTTAGTAATTTCCTTCTCTTGTATTTCAAGGAGTCAAAGCAACTGCAGCTTGTGGTTGCCAGGATACTTATATGTGCAGACATTTCCTGATGAAAGTACAATGAATCAATTTGATTTGTCATCAAAATGGAGAAATCTTGAGGGAATAGGGATTTTGTGACTGGCAAATAGAATATACAAATGCAGGTTTTCTTATAAGCCAATAAAACAAAGTTTCTAGCAAAGTTTGCTCCATGTGCATGTATTTCTGTGTGTGTATAGGTATGTGTCTGTATAGTGCTTTATCTATATCTCATGTGAAAACTACATGAGAAGATACAAAAATTTACAATTGATATGTGGTGAAGAGTTTGCATTTCTTATATAGAATGAGGAGATATTGAAATTATATTTTTCCAGTGTTATTCTGTACTGACTTTGTCTTAACATCTTAATAGCCATGGTGGTTTGGAACTATGTACCCCAGAAAACCGGGTTCTTAAACTTAATCCATTCCTGTGGGTGTGAACCCATTGTAAGTAGAACTTCTGATGAGAAAATTCATTCAAAAAGAGAGAAAGCCACAGGGAGCAAGAGCTGAAGGTCATCGGAACCTGGAAGAGAAGGGAGAGGCTAAGAGAAGCTGCCATGTCCACTGCCGTGTGACAGGAGCTCAGGACGGAGAATCACTAGTGGCCAGCCCCCATAATCCCAGTCTTTGGGCAGAAAGCAACGCCTTGATGAAGGCTTGACATTGAGGCTTCTTTGCAAAACCATTAACTAGTAACTTCCCATTGTTTATGCCAACCCATAGCGGGGTATTTGCTTGAGCAGGCAAAGAAACTAAAACAGTAATATAGGTAATGGTTGATTTAATTTTCATGATTAATAAAGCTTACTCTTATAGAAGTTCCAGAAGAATACTAAGCAACCTATCATTTGTCATTTCCCTACGCAATGCTAAAACATGCATCATTTTTAGAAGACTATTGACTGACGAAATTTTCTAAGCTGATGACAATTTAAAAATGACTCTACATGAATTTACAGTATTGTAACCCTATGATAGTGTGGTTTGACAAATACGCTAGTCAGAGTTCTTCAGGTAATGTATTTTTTTTTAGTTCTCTATTGATAGGTTATTTTCAAAGCAGTGACATTATTCAGAAAAACTTGTTTGCAATAAGCTAAAATATAAAATAGCATTTTCTCATTATAACTTGATGAATTTTGATGCATAAACTCCTTAATTTTATGGTCATATGATGCTACTTTTTGATCTTTTAACTTTTAATGAAATAAAAGAGTTAAAATATGATTGCCAAAGAGGGCCAAAATGAGAAGGAAAAAAGAGATTCAAATTTGTAGTGTACAAGGAAGTTGAAATCACAAAGGGGATGTGAAGTGACTTATAGATCATTTACTGTTTAATAATTGCACACATTCTATAAATCAGTTTTCTTCTGTGCTTCAACCTGACCATGTTTTCAAAAGAGGACAAATATAGAAAGCTTATCTTTTGTAAGTTAAAAAAAAAAAACCTCTCAAAAGACTTTCAAGTTGGAAGGAATTTTTGCCTCAGAATCTTACATAACATATAGACATTTAATTGAGGATATTAATTTCTTTACTCTAGCTGCTGACACATAACCATTTAACATTCATGTCATTGACAGATATTTATTTCACCACCGCAAGCTATGACATATAAAAATTTAATTATAGATATTCATTTCCTTCCTTTTAGCCCTGATGTATACCCATTTAACTATCACATCATTGATACATAAATTTTTCACCAGTGCGAGGAGTTGAAATGTTAACATTAAACTACAAATATCCACTGCCTTGTTTTAGTTCCATGCACATAAAAAACAGCTACCAAATTGTAGACAGATTATTTCCTGTCACACTATTTGTAATAAATCATTGGTAAGTGGATATTTAATCTTTCAAAGATTAACTACAACTATAAATTTAGATGTAACTAATTATCTCACAAAAGATAATATGCAACTGGGCTCACGTAATTCAACCTCAAAAATAAAACTGAAGGTAATAGATTAATTGATTTTGTGAAAATAAAGCAGGTGTTTTATAAAATGTCAAGGATTAGAGAAAAACACATGGAAGAAAGTTAAACATTCACCACAAAATTCAAACCCCTGAGGACAGTCTTTACCAAATTCATTTAATATTATTGAGATGATCTCTCTATTGTGCATAAAGAGAGAGACATGTGTTGCTACATAAATAGATGATAGACAGACAGACATAAATCAAAATGTTTTTAAGTAAAACTGATTAAAGTGTCATGGCCTGTAAACATAGAAAATAAAGCTAAATACAAAATTTTTAAGATAAATCTTGTTTCTCTACTATAGATTTAATTAGTGCAAAATCTACCTAAGTTTTCAAAGTTTATATCTGAAAATGTCTGAGTGCAATTGGATCTAAGAAGGCATGGCTGAGTTATCAGGAGTTCTAAATGTGATGCTAATGTGAAGCCAGAATTAAGAATCACTGCTCTAAGACAGGGAAAGTTATATAAAAGTCTAAGGCATGTAAAAATATTTTTAAAAATTATACTTGAGATTTTAAAGATCTTTCATCAGCATCAAATTATTCACCAATAAAAAAAGAGGAAATCAGCGGATTTACACTTCTTTTATTACTATTCCTTTGCCTCCTTTTTTAGAAAAAAAGTATTTAATATTGTCAAGGAATAGAATGTATTTTTGATGGTCGGAAACTTCTCATAGTTGTTTAACCTTAGTTATTTGAATTAGTTCAACAATCACAAAAATCCTTTTAATATGGCTTTCTCTTCCTTCTTTGCTTTTAATTGTATCTTGAATGGCTGGATTTGTTTCTTCTTCATTTATCCATCTATTTCATTCAACCATTTATCTTACATACTTTATGCTTTATCTTTATAAACTGTAGCCCTGGGAAATTAAATTTGTGGTTTACATAATTATTTTTCTCAAAACATTGTAGGATTTATTTTACAGCTTACTTTATAGTCCTTGATTATTGCTATAAAGAAGTCTGAAGTTAATCAAAATTTGACATTTTTGAGTGACATCTTTCTGCCCAGGTGCTCATGAATCTTCCGTCTCCTTTAAGATCTATAGCATTAATCTTGCGCTATTTATAATTATTTTTTTCTAGCAAATAATATCATATTAAGACATATTTTAAGTCTTTATTTCAACCTGTATTTCTCTAACACATTCATATACACACACACATTTCCTATTTTGTTTTGGTTCTTGGTATAAACAATTATGCAAATAATAGCATTGATTGGCCTTCAATATCCATCACCTTATCTTAACTTTTGCTTGTTCCCTTATGAAGTATAGATAATTTTTTAAAAAAAGAATGAATATAAGGCAATATAGATATAATGAGCAGTAATACAAAAAAAAAAAGTGACTGGCTATCAAACCAAAATGCAGGCAGTAAAATGTAGCCTCAGAGACCAAATCACATCAAGAGTACAGCTGTAAGATGTTTGATAAGACTTTGAATCTTGAAAAACAGTGATTCTATAAATCCTAAGAGTAATGTACTATGGCAGCCTGACAAATATCTCAAAGTAGAAAAAGATTCAAATAATTTTGTAGATGTAGTTTTTGTCTTATACAGTGAATCATCATCAAATACAAAGTTTTTAAAGGAGCTATAACAGCTTGGAGTAGATGGGACTCTTTAGTTCAAATTGCAATGAAGTCTCTGGCCCCCAACTTTCTACTTATAGAAAGCAGGATAAGAAATCTACTCAGTGGCCAAGATAGCCATTTCTTATGGAAGAGGAAGGATGAATTGAAAGCAAAATCATTATCCCAGAGAGCAGAACATAGCTAGATTTTAGAGTCACTATGAACAAGGGACCTCTTTGTGAACAGACGGCCTTATGGCTATCCTGACCCAGACTCACCATCCTACATTGGTGATAAGGAGGTCAGTTAACCCGTCTTAGTCTAAAGGCCTCTGTATTCCAGAACAGCACAGGGGGATCTGCACTCGAGAAATTTTATGGCAGAAAATACATATGCACATGGACCTAATTTAGGTGATCGCAGTCTAGAGTTGAAGATTGAGTCTGATGCCACAATTGCAGGAGATATTGAGGAATGTGTGAGGGGATGATTGTAGCTTGCATGTGGAAGAGAGATACTAGAATCAGAGGACAGTTTGCAATTGACTTAACATCGGTGGCCTGCAATGCATATGCCACCCAGTTTTTGCATTTAAGAATATGAATAACTTCATATTTAAAAATATGTATAATTCTGTCTTTCACATTTAATCCACCAAGAATTGTGTATATGTGTTTGTGTGTGGTGATGGTCAAATTTTAGTTTATTTTCCTTACGGGCAACTAATTTTACTAAAATTGTTTATGTTAGTAAAATTATACTTATATCCAATACACATAAGTATAATTATGACGAATGTACTTATGTCCTATATTTAACTATCAAAATTTAAGCTTCCATTTGCATAGGTATGTTTCTGATTCTCTATCCTGTTGCACTGACCTTTTTTTTTTTGGCCTTGTATCAATACTATCCTCTCATAATTAATATAGCTTTGAAATAATAGTTTACATCAAGAATATCAATTTTCTTCTTATTACACTTCGTCAGGAATGTTGCAACTAATGCTTTTCTTTTAATTATTGTTTACAAAAAATAAATGTTTCACACTGGGGTGTGCAGTAAATTGGCCGACTAACCTTGGGCAAAGCAGTCTCATAATGATAATGATTCTTCTAATCCATGAGCATGGGATTTTCTAAGTTAATGTAGTGCTTCTTTAATAGCCATCAATTAAATTTTATAAATTCTACAGTAAATATCTAGCAAATATGTTGGGTATTTTCTTGGAAAATTATATTTTACACTATTGCAAATGATGAAAAGAAATAATAAGGCCTTTCTAATACTAAGAAAATTATATGGACTTCAGCTTCTTATCTGAGATGATAGGAAATTATTTAAGGCTTTTGAGGGGAGGAATGATAATCTGATAGATGTTTTACACACATGTTAAGAATAGACTGGACCACTTTTCTTTAACTTGAAAGTATAAGACAAAAAAATTGAAGGGTATCAAAGGCAGAAGCATGGAGTCATATTAGAAAGTTTTTATATATTCAGACAAAAATAGATAGTGGACTCTTGTTTGCAGAGACAATGGTATTTTTACAAAGAGAAAAATTGAAAGAGGCCAAATTTTTAGTTTCTTTCCTTCCTTCCTTCTTTCCTTCCTTCCTTCCCTCCTTCCTTCCTTCTTTCCTTCCTTCCTTCCTTCCTTCCTTCCTTCCTTCCTTCCTTCCTTCCTTCCTTCCTTCCTTCCTTCCTTCCTTCCTTCCTTCTTTCCTCCATCCCTTCCTTCCTTCCTTCTTTCTTTCCCTTCTCTTCCTCCTCCTTGTTCTCCTCATTCTCCTCTTCCTCCTCTTTCTCCTCCTCCTCCTTCTTTTTGCACAATTAGAAATCTAGGTTGCCATTTTCTGAAATGAAGGAGAGCCCATGAAGTTCAGGTTGAAGTGGGGAAATTCTACATTCCGTTAGTTTGGGGGCATTTCTTTCACAAAAACATGGTTATGTTGAGTAAACAGCTATGAGTCTGAAGCTCAGGGGATAAGCACTGGCCTAAAATATACATTTAAGAATCACCAGAGAATAAAATGTATTTAACAGCATGGGATTGACTGAATGAACTAAAATGGAAAAAAGTAATTTGCCTAAGGACTTAACTTTTAAGCCTGCTAACATTGTGCATTTTAGATGAGGAGTAACCCATAGTAGAGACTGAGAAAGTACACTCAGAAAGAAAAAGAAGAACCAGGGGTATGTGATAGTTTGGCTGGCAAAAGAAGAAAATGTTGCAACGGGGAAGAAGTGATCTACTGTTTTCAATAATGCTAAGCAAACTTAAGCAAAACACAGATCATTGATCAGGATTAGAGCTGTGTTAGTGAAGGCAAAAAGCCAGGTCGGAGTAGGTGCAAGGAAAAACTAAAGGGAATAAAAGAGAATGTGTATACACAATTCTTGAGTGGTAATTTTATAAAGGAAAGGTAAAATATTGGACATAAGCTGATGAGATTAGGATCAAACGAGGCAGTTTTGCTCCCTTTGGAAAGATATATAGAGAGAAAACTGAAGATGCATGAGAAAAAAAAAGGATAGTAGTAGGAGTGGTGTCCTTGATTAGGTTGGAAGGGATAAAATTACTCCCTGAATGCAGAGTCTGTCCTTTCCGAGGAATCATGACAGTTCATCCATAGAACAGGTGTGGAGGCAGAGTTTAGGGGTATAACTGAAGAAGATGTGAGGGTAGAAGTTTGTCAAACTTGTGCTTTGATCCTTTCCACTTTCTCTATCTAAAAGCAACTACATTCTTCCATTGTATAGGACAATAAAGACAGAATTGTTATAGGTATAAAGAAAAAGGAAATGATACTAAGGTAGTCATCTAAGACACTGGAAGAGTTAACACAGCCAAGAAATATATATGATTTCTGGGCAACACTTGAACCCATGAACAGTTCAATTCAAATGAATTTGAAGTTATACCAGCCCAAATATTTGCATGTCTTTAATTATTTTAGCTATACTCATTTGCATTATATTTTGTTAAAATGCCTGTGACTATTCCACAAGATTTTTAAGAGAAATGTTTTGTCAAAAATATCCACAAATGATAAGTTTATCTTTGTACGCTTATGGTGTTTCTTTGGATAATTTCCCAATAATTCTTCCCCAGTTCCTCTTCTCTTGCTCTCCTTCCAAGACCCTACAATGCTCATTTAAAATAGTTCTATGAATGAACACTAGTACTTCATTAAGGAAGTGGGTATGGAAGGCGGAAAGAGTAGGTGGGGTGGCCCACAAACCGTGCTTTGACTTATTGTTTCAAATACATGCTCACCAAATCCATTATTGTATTAGAGTCAAGTATTTCTCAGTTTTCATGGTACAATAGGCCTATTTAACTCAGAATAAAGAGCAATGCCACATGAGTCACTGCCCATTAAGTAATAATTGCTTTTACTCACTCCTTCAAAATTTTCACATGTAACAGAAGGCCAGGTAGGGTTGATAGAGATGGTCAGTTAGTATAACTTTGTCTTCAGTTCCAATTCCTCATTTATTGTGCAGTTTGAATTGGGTCTACATAATGGTATGGAGCATGGGCCTACTATTCAAAGGATCATTGAGAGATGTGTATGTTGGTGATAGTTTCAAGAAAATTCTACTACGTTTAGGGACATAGGTGAAATTTGTTGACTCTTAGATTCCTGACTTACCTTGGTATAGATAAGCACAGTATTTGGCTTTGACATTTGCTTCACTTCATCAATAGATTTTGCTAAAATGATGAGTACAAAAGGAAACAATACATAAATTTGACTTCATCAAAATTAAAAATTCTGTGCATCAAAAATATTATGAAAGGGAATGCACAATCTTCAGAATGGGAGAAAGTAGTTGCAAGACATATGTCAGACAAAGTCTTAATACCCAAAATATATAAAGAATTTTTACAATACTACAACAAATAAGACAAACAATCCAATTAAAAATGTTCAAAGTACTTGGAGAGATGTTTCTCTAAGGAAGATATACAAGTAACCAACAAGTATACAAAAAATGGTTAGTAGTTAGAGAAATGCAAATCAAACAACAGAGAGATACAACTTCACACACACAGGGATGACTATTATTTAAAAAAAAAAATAAAGAACAAACAGAAAAGAACAAGTATGGGAGAGGTTGCAGAGATATTATAACTCTAGTACTTTTGTAAAATGGTTCAGCCACTGTGTAAAGCAGCATGGCAGTTCCCCTAAAAGTTAAATATACAATTATGATACAACTCAGAAATTCCCCTTCTATGTAAGAAAATGAAGACAGGGTCCTGAACAGATACTTTTACAATGATGTTTACAGCATCATATTTGCAGTAGACAAAAAGTGGAAACAACCCAGGTGCCCATCAACAAAAACATGGATAAAATAATGTGGTTCATACACACAATGGGATATTATTTGGTCCTAAAAAGACTGACATTATGGGACGTGCTGCAACTTGGAAGAAACTTGAAAACATTCTTCTCAGTCAAATAAGCAAGGTAAATAAGAGCAAATATTGTTTAACATCACTTATAAGAGATGACTAGATATAGCAAAGTTGCGGACACAAAACAGTTTATTAGAGGTAAACAGGAGTTAGAGGAAGGGAGAAGGGGAATATTTGGGAAAAAATAAAAAATAATAATTTAAAAGACTGTATCATTTCCCCCTCCTTTTGTTGTTGTTGTTTTTGTTTGTTTGTTTTTGTATATGTTTGCATCAGAGTTCATTGAAGATGAACGGAAGAAAGCTATTTATATGCTCCTATTTTTAACTAGGACTTCCTATCAATTTATAAACATAAAATTTATTTTAAATTACCAATCAAAGAAATATTTAAGTAGAAAACAAACATGAAGAAAAAGCTAAATTTGAAAATGTTCAATGATTTTCTAGGTAATATCAGGAATGGCCCTGAGTGTTAAAAGCAAAAATGCCAGAATAAGGACTCCTGAAAATTCTCTCCGCTGCAAAAGCAATAAGAAAACTACTGAAGATTGTCAAAATTAACTATTGAATGACTCTGAAAATTAACCTAAGTCTTGCATAAATCTAGAGCACAATTTATCCAAAATCACCTGCTGAATCTCAGTAAGAATGCACAACTTTGTTGTGCTTTAACTTGTCCTAGTCCCTTCCCTACTTTCCAGCTCCAAGATTGCCTTGAAAACTAGCAGGCCCATTGGCAGGGAAAACCAGCAGCTTGATAGCCACCAGAGGTGAAGAATAGGGCTGCATCTGTTCAAAGCTTCATTCTTTGACAATTATTACTATTAAAAATTTGTGATGGTTTGGAGGAAGAGGCCACTTGCAAGGCTTACTGGATTTAGCATGAGTCTATAACTGGGAGATTTCCAGTATGTAAAGCCCCTGGAGGGAGAAAAGATGGATAGTTAAAAATAATTACAATCATCTAACTTTGTGGCTGTTTGGGTGCATCAAGCACCCCCATCTCAATAAGAGTTAGAGGATGTACAAGCCAAGGCAAAAAGTTTAAAAGGAAAACCCAGGGAAAGGGATGTCCATGGGGATTTTGAGAGGCCTTGACACATTCCTGATAATTAAGAAAGCCATGGTCATAGGTATACTTTGGACATGCCCAGAACAGTGCATATGCTCAGAAAGGAAGGCTTTTAGCTTATTTCTGAATGACTTTGAGTCCCTACACAAGCAGGAAATGAAGGTTAATACATAGCTTTCCAGTTTCTGCCTGAGTAAGGAATGTATCTACAAATACACAAGCCTGGGAGAATTATTAGCTCCAGATAATTCAGGAAATCTCGGTCTAATAATTGAATTACCACTAAATTATTTGAGGATATATTTCAGCAGTGACACATGTAAAGAATACAGACATGATAAAATTAGTTCAGAAAATAACTAAACAGGAACCACAAAACACTACAACAAATGGTAAGAAAGCATACAGTAAGTAAGGGGAAGATACCGATTTCCAGAATTTGCAAATTAAATTATTTAAAATATCCAATTTTGGGCTAAAAATGTGATATGCCAAAAAACAAGAAAGCGTATTCCATACACAGGGAGAATAAAAGCAATCGATAGAAATTTCCTAAGGAAGACCAACATTCAGTTTATTAGACAAAGATTGTTCATTAACTATTTTAAATATGTCCAAAGAACTAAAGGAAAGCAAATTTAATGGCCTAAAAGAAATACAATAACATCATTTCATTCTGTGTAGACAATGAACTGTTGTAATTAGCAGAGATTTAGAATATATTTTAATATGTGCTAATACTGACGCAACCCTCGTTGCCGTTCCTTTACAGAAGTTTCTTGGTTTGATCTTGTACTTATTTTTCCAGATGAGCTAAAGCAGAGACCAGCAAACCTGAAGACAAATTTTAGAGAATGGTCTACTAAGGCAATCGAGGTTATTGAGATCAAGATTCCAGAAAGAACAAGCCAATGCTGGTGTTCTTGACATTCCTCACTGCTTTTGATTTAAGCCATTTTCTGATCTGTAAGCGACATGGACCAAAGGCTAAATAAGCAGCTGAGCAGGAAGCAGAAGTGAGTAAGGGGTATGTTATGGCATTAAGGGGTTTATACAGGAAAAGTCCTCAGTGTTCATTACATAGAAAAGTTCACTAAGTTAACTGCCATTATTATTGGCAATTTTTTTTTTATTGTGACGACAACTTAAATAGACATGATAAGTTAATTTAATGCAGTCAGTTGGAAAACAAGAGCAGTTAATTTACAAAGAAAATATATTACATGAAACAACAACTAATCCTGATAAGTATTAGGTGTCACAGTGCATTAGAACACTATCCGCAGATGTTGAGGATCAGTGGTAATTATATGAGTTATATACCAACCAATATTCCAGGCAAGTATGAAGGTAATGCAAATACTTATTTTAAAAACATTTGTACTTCGCCAAATTAGGTGTAGGGGCTGTGACCTACTAAAAGACATATTTGAGTTCTTTGAAGTCATCAAAAAAAAAGTACTCAGGATTAAAAAATAAATCACACTTAGTTTACATAAAACATTTAAAAATATTTAAATAAAATAATTATATTATTAATCAAAACCTGCTTTAAATTTTAAAAATAACAAAACCAAAAAAAGTTAAATATATATGAAAGGTTACGAGTCAAAGAAATAAGCAAAGAAGCAGAAAAGTCATACAATTTATAGAAACGTTTAATAAGCCAATCTAATGAAATAAATATTAATGGGGTCATTAATATTGGAAATCCTACTCAAATGCTCTCATATCCTGTTTTCCAGAACACGCCCCTTCAGATAGATAAAGGTAAGCCAGAAAAACTTAGGTATACAATAAGCAGAGATTGCAATATCGATGTAGAAAACACAATGCAATATGATAGAGTTAAATGAAACAAATGGTGCTGTTTTTATTGAAGAAATGTTCAAAGTGATAAATATTTTCAGTTTCAAATTCTATAAAAGATGAATTTCTAAATACAATGGAGAAGTAGACAGAATCAAACCATCTTTCTCATTTCTGGCAAATCAAATTCAAGAATAAAAAAAATTAGATCATAGAAATTTTTAAAAGTTCACTTAAATCTTTCTTAACATTCATATCTTATAAATAATAACTTTCCTTTCAATTATTCATGTGGTAATTACAATTTCTTACTATGTGTCAACAAATTATAAACAGTGGTTAGTTAAGGATGGGAAGTGTTCAGTGAGGATATGGGTACAGATGTAACTGTCGTCTACTGACTAATAAGGGAATTGATAAATATTTTCTGGAGGAGAAAACAAGTGTACTGCACACACACACACACACATTCACTTATTTTTGTCAGAGAACTTTTAGAGAACGTACCACTTGAACAGAAAATACTTTTTTTAAGGAATTTATCATTAATGGAAATCTTCACAATTACAAAAAGAATAAAATGCCAAAATAATGATCATCATAAAATATATAATAGCAGTAAGTTAAAAAGAATTTATACCCACTTAAATAACTTTCCTTAATTAACTAAGATAATACAATCCACATAGAAGACATTAATGACCAGTACTACTTGAAAATGTAGAAGATAAACTAGCTACCACTGATTTTTTCTTTTTTGGCATGGGCAAGCTCTGGGAACCAAACCCAGGTCTCCGGTGTGGCAGTCGAGAATTCTGCCACGGAGACACTGTTGCCCACTCTGCCATTGATTTTTTAAATTACCTTTTGTTTTTTCTAATTTACTGTTTTTGCTCTATTTTTCATTGCTGTTTTATTTTTCTGTCTTATTTTATGTTCTTTTCTGAGTTACTACTAAAATTTAATTAGCTTTTAACTGATAAAATTGAAAGTAAGCGAGATTTCAAGGATGATAAAATAAATATGCATTTTATGAATTATTTGTGTAAAAAAGTTGTTATGACCTTATTGCAAATGCCTTTATATGCATTTTTAATTGTAAAACTTTGTTTTACAAATTTTAATACTTTTTCTGATTGTACAAATTTTTCAAATTTGCAGACATTCCTACAAGACTAGTTTTTTGAAAATTGTTTTATAACTTAAAATAGAAGCAACCTATAAGAGTATCATACAAAGATTGGTTTACCATTATT
>PVIY010028310.1:0-33250 GCA_004026745.1 Myrmecophaga tridactyla
AGATGTGGCCTCTCTCTCCAGCCAACACGACGAGCAGTCTCACCACCCTCCCCTTCTCTGCGTGGGACATGACTCCAGGGGTGTGGATCTTCCTGGAAACGTGGGACAGAGATCCTGGAATGAGCTGAGACTCAGCATCAAGGGATTGAGAAAAACCCTAGAATGAACTGAGAATTAACATCAAGGGATTGAGAGAACCTTCTCAACCAAAGGGGGAAGAGTGAAATGAGACTAAGTGTCAGTGGCTGAGAGATTCCAAACAGAGTCGAGAGGTTATCCTGGAGGTTATTCTTATGCATTAAGTAGATATCACCTTGTTGTTGAAGATATAGTGGAGAGGCTGGAGGGAACTGCCTGAAAATGTAGAGCTGTGTTCCAGTAGCCATGTTTCTTGATGATGATTGAACAATGATATAGCTTTCACAATGAAACTCTGTGAATGTGAAAACCTTGTGTCTGATGCTCCTTTTCGCTACTATATCAACAGAAGAGTAGAACATACGGAATAAAAATAAATAATAAGGGGAACAAATGTTAAAATAAATTCAGTTTGAAATGCTAGTGGTAAATGAAAGCGGGGGGTAAGGGGTCTGGTATGTATAATCTTTTTTTTCTCTATTATCATTTTATTTCTTTTTCTGTTGTCTTTTTATTTCTTTTTCTGAATTAATGCAAATGTTCTAAGAAATAATGAATATGCAACTATGTGATGATATTATGAATTACTGATTGTATATGTAGAATGGAATGATATCTTAATGTTTTGTTTGTTAATTTTTTTAATTAATAAAAAAAACAGTGTGGTACTGGCATGGAGACAGACATATAGACTAATGGAAAAGAAGTTAGAGCACAGAAATAAACCAACATATATTTGGCCAACTGATTTTAAACAAGGGCAGCAAGTCACCTCAGGAGGGAAAGAATAGTGCCTTCAACAGATGGTTCTGGGACAACTGAATAGCCACATGCAAAAAGAATGAAAGTAGATCCCTATGTCTCACCATATATGAAAATTAATTCCAAATGTATCAATGACCTACATATAAGATCCAATACAATTACAACTCCCACAAGAAAGCATAAGGAAATAGCTTCAGGACCTTGTATTAGCCAATGTATTTCTAGATTTTACACCAAAGCACAAGCAAAAGAAGAAAAAATAGAGAAGTTCACAAAAATTAAAAAGCTTTGTGCATCAAAAAAAATGAAAAGACAACCTAAAGAATAGGAGTAAACATTTGGAAACCACATATTTGATAGTAAAGAAGGAGCTACAGTTCAACAACCAAAAGACAACCCATTAAAAAATGTACAAATGATATGAATATACATTTCTCCAAAGATCTACAAATGGACAAAAGGCACATGAAAAGATACTCAACATCATTAGCCATTAGGGAAATGCAAATCAAAACCACTTGAGGTTCCACCTCACATCCACTAGAATGGATTTTTTTTTTTTGCACAGGCAGGCACTGGGAACTGAGCCTGGGTCTCTGGCATGGCACGCAAGAACTTTGCCACTGAGCCACTGTTGCCTATCCTGGCTATTATTTTTTAAATGGAAAATAAGTGCTGTCAATGATGTGGAGAAATAGGGACTTTAGTACATAGTTGGTGGGAATGTACATAATGTGGAAAAGAGCCATTGTGGAAAGTAGTTTGGTGGTTCCTCAAAAAGTTAAAGATAGAACTACCATATGACCTAGCAATCTTGCTTCTAGGTTTATACATAGAAGAACTGAAATGAGGGGCATGAATGGATCTTTGTATACCAATGTTCGTTACAACCTTTTTCACAATTGCAAAAGGTAGAAGCCACCCAGATGTCCATCGGTAGATGAATGGATAAACAAAGTGTAGTGTATCTACTACACTACGGAATATTACTCAGCCTTAAAAAGAAATGAAACTCTGATACATGCTACGACACGATGAACCTTGAAGATATTATGCTAAGTGAATTAAGTCAGACCAACAGGAAAAGTTATTGTATGATTCCATTTATATGAAATAGCTAGAAAATGCAAATTCATAGAAACAGAAAGTAGAGTACAGGTTAACAGAAGTGGAGTGGGGTGGTGGTGGGTTATAAGGATTAAACTCATAATTGGTATAGGGTTGCTGTTCGGGGTGATGGGAAAGTTCTGGTAATGGATGGTGGTAAAGGTAGCACAACACTGTGAATGTGATTAAGCCCAATGAATGGGCAGCAAGTCTACCCAATGGGTGGTTGAGGTGGGAAAGTTTGTATGTCTCCATGATAAAAAAAAAAAAAGACTAAAGAGATAATGTCAATTAAAGGCAAGCCATGATCCAGAACTGAAACTAAGAATGGAGGAGGAAAGACCCAAAAAGACATTATTAGATATATAAAAACACTGGAATATAGACCATAAATTTTATCTCAATATCAAAATAGCTTGAACTTGATAACTGTTCTTAAGGAGGGCATAAATGAATATTTTTGTTCTCAGGAAACGTACATTAAAGTATTACGTGTTTAAGGAGTATATGTATGTAACCTACTCTCAAATGTTTAGAAAACAGAGAGAGAGAGACAGATAGACAGGTAGATAAATAAATGGATAGACAGAATAATATAGCTAGTGTGGCAAAGTGTTAAAAGTTCGTGGATATGGGTATCTGGGTAGGGATTATGTTGTCGTTCTCTGTATGGGCTTTGTATCGTTATTTAAAATCAAAAGGTTTCATTTTTTAAGTGTATTATCAAGCATGTAGATTTTTGCCAATTCAATAGGTGAGAAATGGTATCTCAGTATAGTTTTAGTTTGCATTTCTCTTATCATGGCTGAACATGTTTTCACAGGATTAAGGGCTATTTACTCTTGTTTCTGTAGACTATCTGTTCAATTCCTTAGCTCCCTTTAAATGGGATTGATATGTTTTGCTTTAATTTTAGAAGTTCTTATGTATTTGGGATATCACCCCTCTGTTTTTGAAGTAAGTTGCAAGTATTCAAACTGAAAAGTTTGTCCCATGTCTCTTTTCCTTACTTGTTATCTTTTACATATAAAGTGTTATTTTTAGTTTCATGTAATCAAATTTATTTTATATTTTCCATTATCGCTTCTGTTTTCTGAGTCATGGAAGTATTTTCACCATCCTCAAGTTAGAAAAGAATTTACCCATGTCTTCTTCTACTACTTGTATGTTTTTTTTTCTTTTTCTTTTTTTCATTTAGATGTTTGATCCATGCAGAATTTACCTTGATGTATGGCTTAGTTTCCTAAGACTTTCATAATAAAGTATCACAAAGTAGGTGGCCTAAAACAACAGAAATTTATTGTCTCACAGTTCTGGAGTCAAGAAGTCTGAAATCAAGATGGCGGCAGAACCATGATTCCCCCTGAAACCTGTAGGAGAGACTCCTTCTTTGCCTCTTCTATCTTCTGGTGGTTGCCGACACTTCCTGGCATTCCCTGACTTGCAGCAGCAGCACTTCCATCTCTGCCTCCATCATCACATAGCCATCTTTCTCCCCATGTCCATCTGTCTCTTCTCCCCATGTCCGTCTGTCTCTTCTCTCCTTCTTATGAGGACACCAGTCATATTGGATTAGGCTCTATCACAATATGACCTCATCTGCAATGACCCTATTTCCATGTACTGAGGTACTGAGGTTAACAGCTTTAGCATATCTTTTTTGGGGGGTGGGGTGGGGGCTACAAGTCAACCTATTATAGTGAGGAAATGAGAAAGGGATCTAATTCTATCTCTATACTAGTTAGCCAAGCACTACTTATTAAAAAGTTAATTTCCTCATTGATTTGAGATTCCACCTTAAGAATACATTTTCATGTG
This sequence comes from Myrmecophaga tridactyla, assembly GCA_004026745.1. NCBI lineage: Eukaryota > Metazoa > Chordata > Mammalia > Pilosa > Myrmecophagidae > Myrmecophaga > Myrmecophaga tridactyla. Next base: position 3,829 of record PVIY010028310.1, read on the forward strand.
CACTTGAAACTATTGTAGGATTTTCTATTCTGTTTCATTGGTTTCTTTGTCTCTTCATGCACTAATACCAAACTGATTTCAATTTGGTGGCTTTATCATGTCTTTTAATATAATAAAAAGATCAACAACAAGCCCCCTCCCCCATTTTTCCAGCTACTTTTGCTTGTTTATTCTTCCCAATGTACTTTATGATCAATGTGTTTGCTCTAGAAAAAAATGCTGATGATATCTGCATTGAAATTGCTTTAAACATATAAAATAAGGTAGAGAGAATTGGCATCTTTATGTTTTTGTGTCTTCTTATTGAGCCCTATTCTATATTTTCTAACTTTGTGTCTATTTAGAATGTTCTATTGCTTTCCTCACAAAAGTTTTCTACACTTCTTAAGTTTTGTCTAGGTATTTTATTTTTGCTGTTGTAAATGGTGTCTGTTCTTCCATTATTTCTTCTCACTTATTAGTAGTGGTAAAATGAAAACTATTGATATCTGTATGTTACTTTTATAACCTGCTACTTTATTAGGTTTTCTCATTGTTTGTAAAAACTTCTCCTTATTCTGTTGGGTTTTTCAGATATACAATCATATCATAAAGAGATTTCTGCCTCTTCCTTTCCCATTCTTATGACTCTAATTACTTTTTCTTCGGTAACTGAATTGGCTAACATCTCCAATACAATCAACATCTTTTCATGAAAAAAGAAATAGAAAATCAAGGTAATTCCATCTTTGGCCAAAGATTATATCCCCAAAGCCCAACATAAACATTATATTTAGTGGAGAAACTTTAGAAGCATTCCCTTATAAGAACATAATGTAAATGCTAATTATCACCCCTACTTTTTAATATAGTTCTGGGGGTCCTGATCAATTAAATAAGAAAACTAAATAAAAGATACAAACTTTGGAAGAAAAGAGATACAAGTTTTATTATGTACAAATAACGTGATCATCTACATAGAAAACCAACATAATCAACAGAAAAACTATTTAAATTAACTTTTAAAAGTTCATCAAGGTGATCTGGATTCAAGATCAACTTTGAAAAAATCAACAGCATTTTTCAACACTAGCAATAACCAACTAGATAATATAATTTAAAATAAGATATCATGGACAATATCAACAAAACCCTAAGAAGTAACTTAATCAGGAACACATAAGATCTCTGTGTGAGGAGACATGTACAAGGATGCCCTTATTGGAGAAGATAAATAAAATGTGGGGATGTCATGTAACAGCCACAAGCAATGCACTAGATATACACCAGTTTACCGGACGGATCTTAAAAACCATAGTCCTGCATGTTAATATGCATGCATTTTAGAACAGCTATCTCTTATGGATAACTGTATATGCTTGTATTTGTTTGGATGAGGGAGAAGAATGGATTAATTCAAGGGGATGGATGTAGAGGGCAGGGCATAAGTGAGGGGTGAAATGATCAGTCTTCTTTACATTGTCGTTTTTTTTTTTTATTTATTTTTACAAACATTCCCATCCTCCTACATTGTCCCTTGCTACAATTAATTATGCATTACATTTGTAATTCAAAAGATCAGAGAATTTTTTAAAAGACATGGACAATAAAGAGTACAATTACTTCTTTAGATTGGGATTATGAGAGATTGTAATGTTATTTTTCACGCCTTTCTGTATTTTTCACAATTTCCTCAATGAACGTATATTACACAATTCAGAGAAAAAGAAAGTGCGCATAAAGTAGATCAGGACCTTCTGAAGGAAATCAACTACTAGTCATTTCCTTTTATCATTATTTGGTTATTTTGTTTCCTATTTCTTGATCCAATATTGGTAATTTTTATTTTCCTAGAAAATAATTTACTTCATATAGATTTCAAATTGGTAAAATTGTATGTAGCATTTGAATAATGATAATAACATTATTATCATTATTTCTATAGTTATTCCTTGTAACTATAAGTTATTTCTTAAGGTTGTGTTTTCTGTTCGTGAATTTTTTAAATCCAGCTGTTGTTTTAACTCAACCAACTCTTCTTTACTTTGTCTAATTTCAGCTTTTATTTTTCTCTTCAGGCTTTCGTGCTTTCTTGTATATATATATATTTTTCAACATGGGCAGGCACCGGGAATCGAACCCGGGTCCTCGGGCATGGCAGGCCCGCCCTCGTGCTTTCTTAATGCATTTAGAGGATTACTTTTCCTCAGAGTGTTGTCTTGATAGCATCCCACAGATTGAAAGATGTGAACGCACAGCGACGCTGTTACTAATTACAAGCAATGTTGCATATAAGACGTTCAGCACAGTTACTGCTCCATACCCGGTAGCTCGCTTTAACCTTACCGGTGGGTATTCAGCCAACGGCATTGACAGGATACTAGGTAGGCATTTAGGTAGGCATTCCAGTAACGGAAAACTAGAATTCACCTCTTGTCTTTTGCCCTCGTAACTCCTCCTCGCCCCCAAGGGGTGGGGCCCCATCCCCCTATCCCACCCCCTCCGCCACGTTCCCATGGCATCACGCAGAATCTAACAACACATTCTATAATCTTGTCTTCTTCCGCTTTCTAAAACTAGTTTAGGGACGGTGGTGGAAAAAATAGTCCCTTGGCAACAGAGTTTCTGTCGCGAGGGGGCGGAGTCTGAGCGAGTCTTAAGGTCGGAAGTAACAGGACGTCCGTGAACCCTGTGACGGGATTGGATCCCACTTTTCTGGGGGGCGGGCTCAGGTGGGCGGAGGGATCCACTTTATGCGGCAGACCGCCCACTGCCTCGATTTAAGGCTGGGAGAGTGGCGCGGACGGCAGTTGCTGTGGTTTCCGTCCTGAGGTGGCCGGGTCGTTCTGGTTGCTGAAGCTCGCTGTTGAAGCGTCCAGCTTCCGAGTCCGGCCGTCGGTGGCTGCCGATCGGGGGTTCAGAAGCGCAGCGGCCCTTCTCCGAACCAGATCCAACCCCCTGCCTTTCCCTGGTCACTCGGCGCCCATATCTACTCCCGGGCCTAGGTCGGCTCCGGCGCCGCTGAGAAGGCCGCGGGCGAGATGTTTAAAAACACGTTCCAGAGCGGTTTCCTCTCCATCCTCTACAGTATCGGCAGCAAGCCCCTGCAGATCTGGGACAAAAAGGTCGGAGGCTCGGGGCGGCGGCAGGGGCCACGTCCCCTTCTCATCCCAGGGGCTCGTCCGGGGGATCCCGCTTCGGGGCCTGGGGGAGGCCTGGCGGCCCGGGCTTGACTGAGGCGCCGAGTGGGTTGTGTGAGCTGTGAGGAGGGGCTTGGGGGGGGGAGGGCGCGGTTGAGGGTGAAGAGTCCTGTGGCTGTAGTGTGGTTAGGAGAGCGGTGCCTTACCGCAGACTTGACTTGGTCAGTCAATTCCTGTGAACCCCTGTTTCCTCGTCTATAATGTTGGGTCCATGGTGTCCATCTGATAGCGTGAAATGCATTAGTTTCTGTGAGGAAGATTTGGGGACTCCCAGATGAAAGGAACTACTGTTAACTGACTCCACAAGTGTTTACTAGTATCCTGTGTTTGTATCAGACACTGTGCTGGGCACTCGACAGGGAGCCTTTGTTCCAGGGACCTTATGGAGGCAGAGCCTGAATGCACGGGCCACCCCGGTTATGTTTGGGTTTCATTCATTTGCTCTCTTCCTTCCATTGATCCCAAGCAAGCCAAAATTCTGTGGCCCCTGGCACCTCTTGCTCCGCATTCACTGTGACTTGGATCTATGCTGTGCCTTCAGTTCCTGGTTTCTCCATCAGGAAAACTGCAAAATTCTAATAGCCAAAGTCTTGTCCGGATTAATAAGCTCAGAGTCAAGTACAAGCCTTATTGTTTGTATTTAGGCACCCACTGGTTAATACTTTCACTGGCTACAGGAGGTGATGACGCTGCCACCTTTTGGAGATGTTGAATAAGATATGTGTATGTCTAGCTCTCTCTTAACTGGTCTGCATTCGGTTATGCTGGAATTTCGTTTCACATGCACGTTCATAGACAACCAGCTGTATCTTTTTTTGAATGTAAAAAATAGGGCAGGCACTCTAATGTGGAAGATTGGTGATTTAGGGAATATGCTTAGTTCTGGCCTCCTCAATGAAGAACTGAGAGATGGTGTTCTGAATAGTGTTTTTCTTGAGATTGGTATGGAATAATCTAAACAAGTAAAGTTTATTGGTAATGAAGCCAAGACTTTTGGATTTTAAGAGTTCCCTGCATTCCCTTATCCACAGATGAGTGCCTTAGGGTACATAGAGGTTGGGGAGAGACGGTGGACAGCTTTCTGCTTATCACCACTAGGGAAATACACTTTCTGAAAGCAGCTTTGAAGGTGTTGTGTTCATAGTGTCATTTTCGAAAGATAATTGAAAGACCTGAATATAATGAACATGGATCTTTGCATATGTGAAAAATTTGAATCTTCTCTTTCACAGTGATTCTAGCCACAGATGGAGCTAATGCCAAGAGTATTACAATACCTTACAATACTGTAGTTTTCAGTTCTGCGGTTTTGTTCACTTTGAAATAAAGCATTGTAAGCTCTGAAGTTGTGTCTCTGCAAAGAGAACCTAAGATGGGTATACTGTGTAGCTGGACTCAATTCTGGATTGTCAGGCTGCGTGGAGAAAGTCTCCTTGGGTGCCAGTGAGATCATTGAACTTGGAAACTGAATTGTGACAAAAGTGTCAATAGAAGGCAATTGAAATTGAAAACTGGATCTGACCTAGGGGAAGTTTTCAGAGAGGTCAGAGAATTCACTAATACTGAAAGAATTCCAGTAGTAGGGAGGTGTTTCGATTTGCTAAAGCTGCCAGAATGCAATATACCAGAAATGGGTTGGCTTTTTCAAAGGTGTTTTATTAGGTTACAAATTTACAGTTCTAAGGCCAAGAAAGTGTCCGAATTAAGGCATCAAGAGCGAGATACCTTCTTTGAGGAGAGGCTGCTGGCATCTGGGATTCCTCTGCAACATTGGAAGGCACATGGTGATGTGTGCTGGTCCTTCTTTCCTGGGTTCTTGTTCCAAAATGACTCTCAGTTTCTGTGGGTCCTTCTTGCTTCTCCTGACACATTTTCTTTCTCTGAGCTCTCTCCTAAGATGTCTCTGCCTTTTATTCTCTCATAAAGGACTCCAGCAAGGGAATTAAGATTCACCTTGAATGGGCTGGGTCAAATCTCCATGGAAACAAGCTAAGCAAAAGTTCCCATCCACAATAGGTTTGCACCTGCAGGATGGATTAAAAGAACATAGGCTTTTCTGGGGGTACATAACAAATTCAAACCAGTACAGGAGGCCTTAGCACTTCTAGTAAATGAAAACTTTTTTCAGAGTCACCTATTTTAGCCCTTCTGGGCTTGATCTCTTGTGGTGTGTTTTATTTTTCAAATGCAGCTTTTTCATTAGTCAACATGTTTGTACACAGAATATAAAAGCAAAGTAACTATGGAGCACTTTGTCCCTTAACAATGCCACTAGAGGTCCGATGGTACCCTAATGACATAAACACATGTGAAAACATTGTTAGATCCAATGTCAGCAGTAAATTAAACAGACATTTTGGCCATGAAACCTTCAGAAGAGCACTCATTTTAAGCATATTCTTATAATAGTCAAATTTAATTATGTGTTTCTACTCTTCTTAAGACTACATTCAAAAGTATTTAGCAGTGTTTTTTTGTTGGTGGTGGTTTTTTCCCTTCTGGGGGAGGGGAAGGAGACAGGAAAAGGGTAAGTTTGGGGCTATAACCATAGGCTTTATTGTTTGTGTGTTGTATGTATGCTTTTCCTGTTATAAAATCCTCAGATTGTATAATGATATAGCTTTCATAATGTGACTGTGTGATTGTGAAAACCTTGTGTCTGATGCCCCTTTTATCTACCTTGTCAACAGACGAGTAAAACATGGAATAAAAATAAATAATAGGGGGAACAAATGTTAAAATAAATTTAGATTGAAATGCTAGTGATTAATGAAGGGGAGGGGTAAGGGGTATGGTATGTATGAATTTTTTTCTGTTGTCTTTATTTCTTTTTCTGAATTGATGCAAGTGTTCTAAGAAATGATCATGATGATGAAATGCAACTATGTGATGATACTGTGAATTACTGGTTATATATGTAGAACGGAATGATCAAGAGTTAAGAATGTTTACATTTGTTTGTTGTTAATGTTTTTAAAAACAATGAAAAATTAATTAAAAAAAGAAAAATAAATAAGTAAAATCCTCAGAAAGTGTTGGGAATTCAATACAGTTGGGGAAACACAAGGATTGAATATAATTATCAAAAGTTTATTGAGCAACAGCTAAGTGACAGGCATTGTGTAATGTGGGGGCACCAAGTTAAAAAAGACATTTTCCGTGCTCTCAGGGAATAAGACAAAAGTTGTGATGAAAGCAAAGTTTGGGGAAGGAGAGGAAGACTGTCCACATTTATCTTGACATGGTCTTGACCTTTGCCAGTTGACTGTGGTGCCTTTTTTGTTGTTGTTATTTTGGTTACATAAAGCTTTTTCTCCTTCCTTTGTTTATGGAGAGGGAATTTCTGTCATTTGGTTTCTATGAAGATTAATTGAAGAATTAGGCTTCTCATTAGGCTCTGTGTCTCCTTATGCATATGTCTTGGTAATACCAGTGAATTTGCAAACTCCACAACCCATCCACACATGCACTCCCCATCTCATCCTTCAAATTTCAACGGAAACATTTTATAGGGAGCTTAAGTGAAGTCTCCTCTGTGCTCCTGTGGTTCTCTTTATCACACTGAATGGTAATTGCCTATTTATTGCCCGCTAGACTGCAAGGGGAAGAATGGTATCTTACGTTGAAACCCCAGTGCTTGAAACCCCAGTGCTAGGGTATCATCAGATATCTTGGATTTGTGTCCTGACTCTGTAATAGTTTCCTTATCTGTAATAACTCCACCTACTTCACATAGTTATGAAGATGAAATGAAGACATATAAAATGCTTAGCAACAGAGTTATGGCATATAGTGAGTACTTAAATTATTGATGTTATCTAAATTGGGGCTGATCAAATGGCAAGGAACTGAGGAGTTGCACAAGGCTAAATAAGTTTAAAAACAGTCTGGGGCTACAGATGCCAAGAAATAGGCAATACAGTAAAAACCAGACTTCTGTCTTTTTCCAGTTCTCCAGTCTCACCTCACCAGATTCTCCTCGCTGTCTTAGCAATGAACTGCTGAACTGGAAGTAGTCCTGTTCTCTCGCACCTGCAGGCTTTTTCTTTTGCCTCACCCTTACTCAGTTACTTCTTCATTAGTTTCCGGGTCACAGTTCAAAGGCAGTTCCTCAGAGACGTCTTCCTTGACCCTCCAAACCAGTTGAAGTTAATTTAAACCTTTATGTCATTTTCATCATATCATCACACTTGAAATTACCTTGAGATCTGTTTCACTGGCTAGACTATAGGCTTTCTGAGGGTAGAGACCTGTGTAAGTTTTCAGACCAAAAGTTTAAGAAGAAATTAGGAGTTTCTTTAATGGGACCAGCAAATCTTATATGTTTAAAAGGACTCTACTATTTAATATAAACATTCCTTCCAGTTTGTACGGAAAGTACCAGGAGGTTCTATTCCTGTTCATGCTTGTGTAAAACATATTATGATTTTCAGTCTTCAGTGCTAGTATTAGCCTAAAAGTTCTCAAAATGCAGATACTAATTTATGAAAGTTTCTCTGCCTTTCTTTGCTTTCACCTTGTCTTTCTTTCTGTGACTGCTGTTTCTTCCCTATACCCAAACTAAATAATTAGAACCAAAGTCTTTTCGTTGTTGTTATTGCTAGATAGCGTTAGATTCCCTTTCCTGTTCTTAATTTTAAAAATGAGCAAAGTCTCTCTGCAGGAAAAAAGTTGCCATGCCATAGCTTTTAATTAGCACATCTTGTTCGTACATGTTAAACTGATGCAATGTCTAGTTAGTAGAAGTGAGTGCAGTGAGGGATAGCATTTGGACATGAAGAGTAAAACTATTCTTTTTTATTCTTTTTCCTTGGGTCAGTCAGACAGTGTTCTTCATTATTCTGAGTAATAACTTTTACTGTAATTGGACAAAGGCATGGGTTTTAGTTACACTTGCACTTTCTGGATGCTGTTAAGTAGAGCCTGGTTAGAGAGACAGTCAGTGTCCTTACTTTAGCCAAAGGGTTGTTTGTAAATACAGAGTTGCCAGTCTGCCCTCTGCATAGCCCTGTTAAGTGTAGCAAAAAGAGAGAGCCTTTGATCAGATGCAGCCTGCAAAGCTCAGGTTGTTGAATTGAAAGCTATGCCCAGCTCTCCCCATAGAGGTCTCTCTCATCCCGTTTTCTGAGTTGGAGCCAGCCCTAACCCAGGACAGAAACATCTTTCTGGAATGAACTGCTCTAATAGCTTAATGTAAATTGGAACATGTGTCATTAAGGTTAGAATGCCAGATGGCTGAGGATTCAGCTGCCTGCCAGAGTAAGTGGGTGGGACCAGAAAAATGAAAGTGGGGGAAGGAGGGAATGGATACAACTCAAGTTATTTTTAAAGCACTCTTAGAAATAGAGAGCATTGGCTGGCTTCCTCCCTATCCTAGTAATATTTTCTTCTCTCAGCTTGACCCTTCTCCCTGGGGCTTACATTGAAAAAAAAAATTATATTCTTTGTCAGTTGCCCCAGCAACCATGAAACCCTGGGAGAGTGATTGCAAGAAGGGCTTGAGGGTTTTCTTGGTGTCTGCAGAGACTTAGACCATTCTGATCAGTAATTGTTAATAGCCTGAACTCTGAAGCTCCTAGGGAGTCTTCATCTCATCAAGGGTAGGGCAGGGTTCATGAAATTTAAAAATATATATGAGATTGACTTTAAATTATTTTTGTTGGGGGCTACACTCTGATGGTGAGAGTGTGTCATGAAATAACTAGCAACTCAAAAACAATTGGCACTTTCTGATTTAAAGTAAAATAAAAGCTGCTTCCACTGTGAACATCATGAGATCATTTCTTCTTCATTTCAAAGCCAGGCCTGCATAGTGATATCTGAATTGGAAGGAGCGTAAGGAAAGGAAGTTGTTGCTTTCTGAGGACATACATCTTGGTACAACAGAACCTGGACGGAGGAGGGGGCATTGCTTCCTGGAAGGCCTTTATAATTTAAGCCAGCAACAGCCATATTGTCAGGGTGGTGAGGAGGCCTTGCCCCCAAATGTCAAATTCCCTCCTTACTTTCCCTTTTAATCCTAGAGGAGAGGCTTTGGAAAGTTTCCTACCCTTTTAGGCACTCCTGTCTTTGATTAATTGCCACCTCTCACCCCCTATCCCTTTCTTTTCTTCCAGTGAGTTTTAATTTGCAGCCCTTTGAACTTAATAAAGTAGAAAAATCAGAAATCACCAGCAAATCTATTTAATTTGATTTTAAAGCTCTCATAGCTTGTGATATTGGGATATCTTTTCCTATTTTGGGATTGAACTTTCTCTTTAGGCAAAGCTCTATCTAGCTTTTCTTACCACAGCCAGGTTAAAACTCTAGCGAGCGTTGTTTTCCTCTGTAAAGACCTGAATAGGTTGGATTTTCTGTAGCATTCCAGTAAAGTCATCTGCTGTAAACTTGGGGCAAAAGGCAAATTCCCTAACATTTCCTCCCTGTGAGATCTGGCTGGACTTTCTGGAGCTGAGGGAGGCCTCTTGTTGACTCTGGCCTGAGAAACCTTTGGGGACATAAGATTTGAGGCCACACTTTTAAAAAAATGTTGGATAAATAGCAACTTGTTGCCTTTTAGCAATATTGGTCCTTTGACCCTATAGTGTTAATACTTTCAATTTAATCATGTTTGATCTTTGCATTATATACTGTCTTAAGAAGGAATGAAATTATGTTACTGAGAATAATTAAGGGTATGCTTTAAAATGGTTGTTGACTTCTTGTTGGAATACTGCCAGTTCTAATTTCTTGATGAATTCTTCCTTCATCAACAAGTCTGCCTGATTTTCCATAACAGCTGTGGGCCAGAAAGTATAGGAGGAATATTGCCACTTTGGCTGGGAGTGTTTATATGGGGAACGAGGTGGGCAGTATTGGCATGTTCTACACAGACCCAGGCCTTTGTGCTCCTAATCTGTGTTGGAAAGAGGCCCAGAATTCAAAGCAGGAGGGCATTGGATATTGCCAGCTTTGTTTGAGATGCACTTCAATGTGATGTTTGTGTCTGCAGAACCCAAGAAATGCCACATTGGCTGAACTGGGGGCCCCATCCAGCCCAGCATTCTGTCTTTGACAATGGGCACCAGAGGATGTTTTGTGGGAAAGCAGTTGCCCCTCATGCTGGCAGCCTCACAGGCTTTGTGATTTACCCCGGTATCTCTGACTTCCTTTAATAGTCTATGATGGATAATGTTATCCAGGAATTTTTAAAAAACCCTCCCGAAGCTATTCAGATGTGCCAACTCTTAGGGTGACAAATTCCAGAAATCAGCAAATATTTTGATGTTGAGTTCATGCTTAGGACAGTACTAAACATTGTAAAGGATACAAAAGTTGCTAAATACATGGTCTGGATCCTTGAGCTTTTACTTTTTGAGGAGATGAAATTCAGATGCAGCTTATAGGCATCTATAAGGCAGGCAGTGATGTCAGGTGTCACCTGGAGAAAACCAAGCACCCTGATGGATCAAATTCACAGTAACAAGAAACTGTTGTCTAAAACAGAATGCCACATTGTTAGCAATCTATGTTGAAAACACAGCTATCAGACAGATTCAACACTGCTCTCTCCCCATATGCAAATTCATGAAAGTCAAATCAGAACCAGAAGGGTGATTAATGAGCAAGGGACTTTAGTCAGTGTGATTGAGTGGCTCAATATGACAGCCCGACATATTTTCACATACTTAGAAAAAGACCACATGTTTATCTTTTTGATGATTCCTGTTCTAAACCTGGTTAATCCTTTTCATATGTTAAAACATTCTGGCCAAACAATCCAGGCCTGTCTCTGCATATCTCTGTATGTATTAGATGCTTGAGAGTTTAACAATTGAAGATAATCATTCTTTCCTTAATTTCTTCCCCCTGTGCCGAATTCTAGCCTCTTGTTTTAATCTACATAAAATCCTCTTGAGACCAGGACATTTTAGGCCTTGTGGTACCAGGCTTGCTTTATTTTATTTTATTTTTATCTATTTCCAGAATATTTTCATCATCCCTAAAAAACTTATATCCATCAAGCAATAAATCTCCATTCCCCTCTCTCCCACCCTTGTTTTCTATCTCTATGAATTTGCTTATTTAAAGTATTTCCTATGAGAGAAATCATACAATATTTGTCCTTTTGTGTCTGACTTAGTCCACTCAACATGGTGTCTTCAAGATTCATCCATGCCATACAGTGTATCAGCAGTTTTCTTTTATTGCTGAATAATAGTACATTGTTTGGATACATCACATTTTGTTTATCCATTCATCCGTTGATGAACACTTGGGTTGCTTCTACCTTTTGGTTATTGTGAATAGTGCTGCCACAAATAACAGCATGCAGTGACCTGTCTAAGTTCCTGCTTTCAATTCTTTTTAGTGTATACCTAGGAGTGGGATTGCTGGGTCATATGGTAATTCTGTTTCTGAGGACCCATCGAATTTTTTCCTCAGCAGCCACAACATTTTACATCCCCACCAACAGTGTATTAAGATTCCTGTTTCTCCATATCCTTACCAACACATGTTATTCTCTGTTTTGTTATTGTTGTTGTTGTTACTATTTTAATAATAACCCTCCTAGTGGGTATGAAGTGATATTTCATTGCAGTTTAGTTTGCATTTCTCTGATGGCTAATGATGTTGACCCTCTTTTCATGTGGTTATTAGCCATTTAATTGTGTCTTTGGAAAAATATCCATTCAAATCCAAGCCTGTATTTAAATTGTTTTTGTTTGTTTGTCTTTTTGTTGATGAATTTATAGGAATTCGTTATATATTCTGGATGTTAAACCCTTATCACATATGTGGTTTACAAATATTTTCTCCATTCTGCTGGTTGTCTTTTCACTTTCATGATCATGTCCTTTGTACAAAAGTTTTTAATTTTGAACTTCCTTATATCTGTTTTTCTTTCTTTGCTTGTGCTTTCAGTGTAAAATCTAAAAATCCATTGCCTAATACAAGGTCTTGAAGATATTTCCCTATGTTTTCTTGTAAGGGTTGTATGGTATTAGATCTTATATTTAAATTATTGATCCATTTATATGAATGAATTTTTGTAAATGGTGAGAGATAGGGTCCACTCTCAATCTTTTTCCATGTGGATATCCAGTTGTCCCGGCACCATTTGTTAAAGAGATTATTCTTTTCCTAGTGAACGGACTTGCTGTCCTTGTTAGAGATCAACTGACCATAGATATATGGGTTTATTTTTAAACTCTCAATTCCGTTCCATTGGCCTATATGTCTAGCCTCATGTCAGTACCACAGTATTTTAATTACTCTAGCTTTGTAGTAAATTTTAAAATCAGAATGTGTAAGTTCAACAACTTTGTTCTTTTTCAAGATTGTTTTGACTGTTCGGGGCTCCTTGCGTTCCTTAGAATTCCATAAGAATTTGAGACTCACTTTTCCATTTCTACAAGAAAAGGCTACTGAAATTTGTAACCTTTGAACTTGTAGATGACTGTAGGTACTGTTGACATCCATGACCATGGGATACTGTCTATTTATTTAGGCATTTAATTTTTTCCAGGGTGTTTTGTATTTTTCAGTATATAAGTCTTTTATCTCCTTGGCTATTTTATTTTTAGCAGTTTTATTGAGATATATTCAGTAGCAAACAGTACATTTAAAGTGTACAGTCAGTGGTTCACAGTAGCATCACATAGTTGTGCATTCATCCACAATTTTAGAACATTTTCATTATTTTTAAAAAAAACTCCAAATCCCTTATCCCCACTCCGCTTTGTATTGACCCCTTAACATTGGTGTGGTACATTTGTCGCTGTTGATAAAAGAATATTAAAATATTACTGTTAACTATAGTCCATAGTTTGCCTTAGGTACTTTTTTCCTCATATACCACTCTATTATTAACTTCTTGTAATACATACATTTGTTGTAGGTCATAAAAGAGCATTTTTATATATGTACTGTTAATCACAGTCTCCTTGGTTAAAATTATTCTTAGATATTTATTTAGATGCTGTTCTAAATGCAGTTGTTAACTTGATTTCCTGAATGTTTTGAGGGGAGGAATCATTATTGATATTGACTTCTCCCATTATGTACTTCCTATATATGCAGCAAACAATACAAAACAATGTAAGTTGAAGTGCTAAATTATGTAGTCTAGACTACATGAGCCAGAAAAGTAAATCAGATAGAAAAGAGGTCATTGTGGACTGGAAATGCTGAAGGTAGCTTCTGTGTATGGCTAGATTGTCCCTGAATTCAAACTTGAATTAGAAATTTAGCTAGAGAAAGGAAGATAAGCATGGAGTAGGAGTAAACCCCGGGGGAACAATGCTTTTACTTTTTGGTTGCCATTCTCCTTCTCAGGGATCTTCAGAATTTTGTTGACCTTTCTGGCTAAGGGAGCATATGAGGCAGTATGGGGGAGTAGAAAACCTGATTGTCAATTCTGACTCTCCTCCTTAGGACTTATCATTTGCACTCTTTGGGTCTCAGTTTCCACATTTGTAAAATGGAAACAATTCCACCGACCTTGTGAGTTTTATTGTTAGGATTAAGTGATAGAATGTATATGAATGTTCCTAGTGCATCAGTATAGGGTAGTTGAATTATAGTATCAGTAAATGCTAGTTGAATCCCAGTTGAGTTGATTTCTTTAATAAGAAATCTGTCTTAATTTACAGATGACAAGATTATCTGAGATTCCTATGAAGTTGACTTCGTGAAGCTTACTTACATATGGGATTCAGTACATCATGTCATAAACTTCTATGTTATGCCCTTGGGCTACTGTGGTTTTCCTTAATGGGCCCATTCTATCTTCAGATTTTACAGGGTTATTTCTAAATATTTCAGTACTAACCAATCTGATTTTCTTCCTTTTAGGTACGGAATGGCCACATCAAAAGAATCACTGATAATGACATTCAGTCCCTGGTGCTAGAGATTGAAGGAACCAATGTCAGGTAGGTTGCCCACTGACTTCTCCCAGAGACGTTGTCCACGGGGGAGGTGATAAATCTACACAGAGTGTAGAGTCAGACTGCCTGGCATGAACCCCTGCTGTCCTTAGAGCTGTCATCTTCCTTATAATGTCGTTAAGGATTAAATAAGTGAATCTGTATAAAACATTTAGAACCATGCTTAGGATATATTAAACACTATGTGTGTAATAGCTGTTGTTAACATTTGACCAAGGTGGTGGGGTGGAGCCTTGTACTAATCTCTCTGCAGTCGTGGTTCAGTGGGTGGTCAGTATGGTTTTCAGTGCCACTATGGTCTTAATTCTGGTTTTCTATTGTTTAATGGTTGCCTTGGGCCAGAATTGAAGTTTTCTCTTGCTAGAATAACTTCCTAAGATCCACTCATCTGAAAGATAAAGAACTAAAAGACCATAGAAGTTTATGTGGATGACTAGTCCTATGTTAAGCTCTTGTGTTTCTGAGTCCAGCATTTTTTTTAAGCATCAGCTGACTTAAGTGCTGAGGGATTCATTAGATGATGTATGTAGATCTATTAAATCTGCCCACCAGTTTATCCTCTTGTACGATATGTTGTTGTACAAAAAACAACTAGTATGTTTACTGGTATTTCCTCTTTATATAGTACCACATATATCACATGTCCTGCAGACCCAAAGAAGACACTGGGAATTAAACTTCCCTTCCTTGTCATGATTATCAAAAACCTGAAGAAATATTTTACCTTTGAAGTACAGGTAAGTGTTTGCACACGAATGTGTACACGCTCAGCTATAACAGAGAAGTAACCTTTCAACTTATTGAAAAAAGTGGCCCTATGAAATTGTCTTTATTCTTTTGTATGTATTCCTTTCTATCTGTGCTACAAGTTTAATATAGCCCTTTTTATGCCATAAATTTGGTATTAGTAATTCAACTTTAATGCCAGAATTTTAAAGAAACTAAGCACCTGGAAAATCAAATCAAATAACTACACTATTTCAAAGCTAAGGGTTAGAATAGCATCCATGTGGGGAGTACTGGGAGTCTAATAACCTAGTATTAGATAACTTGCTGGTCTCTATTCTAATATTTTTATTTTTCAAAGCGAAGAACATTTATAAAATTATTCTCTGGTCTGAGATTCACCCTCAGATGTCAGAAGCACTGGTTTTCTCTCATCAACAAGCAAGATAAATGTTCTACTTCCGGGTTATCTGTCCAGTGTGACCTGTAGTTGGGCTGTTTATTCTCCCATGGATCTCAGTCTTGGGAAACTGGGCTGTGTGAGTTCAGATCCTTACCAAGGTTGTTTGCTTCTTCCAAGATGGGAGTTAGCATGACTCTTCTCTACATTTCACAGGTACTAGATGACAAGAATGTGCGTCGGCGGTTTCGGGCAAGTAACTACCAGAGTACCACCCGGGTCAAACCCTTCATCTGTACCATGCCCATGAGGCTGGATGACGGCTGGAACCAGATTCAGTTCAACCTGTCAGACTTCACCCGGCGGGCTTACGGCACAAATTATATTGAAACCCTGAGAGTGCAGGTACCTGCGTCTTTTCTAGATAGAGTCCCAAATTGAGGGGTAGGGTGGGGTGGGGGAGATGGGGGGCATTTATGACTCATGTGCCAGAACATTGTGAGTTTCTGGCTAAAGTTCTTAAGCCACTGTCCATGGGGCTTTGGCCTTTAAGAGATCCAGCAAATATTCAGGAATCTGCTCAGAGAGAGTAGAGGAAAATCTACCAAAATTTACCTCAAGCCAAGCCAAGGAGATAACTGAGATGAGAGGAACTCTAGGAAAATCAGGAAAAGAGGAAAGATGATCATGTTTAGCTTCTCAAAATAAGTCTTGCCTCTACAGATCCATGCAAACTGTCGCATCCGACGGGTTTACTTCTCAGACAGGCTCTACTCAGAAGATGAACTGCCAGCAGAATTCAAACTATATCTCCCTGTTCAGAACAAGGCAAAGGTAAGCTGGCCTTCCTCACAGGACAGCCAGACAGTGAGTTTGAGGTGGGGCGGAGGGGAACGGGGAGCTGTTTCCCTGGAAACTGTTCTAAAAGTTCAACTGCACAGCCTCACCTTTTATAGTATACGATCTTAAGTCTCCTCCCACTATCAGCAGTGAATCTGGAACATTTCCTTTGAAATGTTCATTATTGCTGTCCCACGTCTGTGAGGTGATCCTGCCCCTCCTGAGGGCTGTCCTGCTGCTTCCTGCTGAGGCCCACTTTGAAGATGATCCTCCATCTAAGCTTCTTTATCAACCCAAAATTAATACAGCTGCACTGTCCCCTCTAACATAATGGGAGTACTTTCACGTCCCTGCTGCTGATAGTTATGCATTCCCCTGCAGCCCAGTGTCCACTCAAGTGTCACCTAGAGGTGGGGGCAAGCGGCACTCACCATCTGTTTTCTAATAAACAGATGCCCTTTTTCTGATTGTTTTATTTTTCCCCTCCAGCAATAACTAGAATGCAACTCTAGGGATGAACACTGGATGTGACTCAGTTTAAAAAAGGAAACTATCTGGAGGACAATGCAAAAACAGAAATATTTATATTAGTGCTATGGTTCTTTTATCTACTACTGGTATCCTTTGTCATGGACGCCCATGACCAGGTCATGACTCCATAATTGCATTGTAAGTATGGTGGGGGCATAAGTAGTCCTTTGAGTGATATGAGAATGCTGGATTTTATCCTGCTGCCTGCGTCAGTGTGGGGGTGATACACAAATTTACAGAATTAAAGCTGTCCCATAAGGCAATTCCAAACAAATTATTTCTTCCTACACTTTGTTCTTTGTTTTATATATTATCTAAACATATGTATGTATATGCTCTTAATCTGGAAATGAATAAAATGTTATATTCTTGGTTTGTAAATTTGTTCCTAGTTTGTTTTTCAATGGTGACGTTTCTCTCTGTAGGATGAAAGTAGGACTAATTCTAAAGAACATCCCATATCTTCATGCTGTGAAATAACTTTCAGCAAGCACTTGAAGAAAAGACATATTTATATATACTAATTTGGAACAACTTCCAAGGTAACTAAATAGAAAAAAACACAGTATATGATCAATAGAATCTTTTTAGTAGTAATTAGGTCCTAAGTTGATCTTCAGACAAAAAATGACATATAGTCTAGATGGCTCTTAAATACCTTAGGAAGGTGCCATATTGGAGCCCCATGTGCTTTTGTAATAATCAGCACATCTTGTGTCCGCCAGCATTGGAACAAATCCAATGTCCTTATCTGATTAAGTACTTGGCTTGAGTTTAGGGACTTATAGGAAACATGTTTCTTTAAACATTAGAAGCATGTAAGGGAGCTGAAAGCTTCATCACTTTCCCCATTCATGCTTAGTCTAGGGCATTTGCTTGTTAAAAAGGGAGACCTTGGCACTCTTGCTTTTTTTTTTTCCTCCTGAGCACAAGTAGCTAAATATGCAAAAGTTACATTTTTATATGATGTGATTCTACTGTATTTAATGTTTGGGGGAGGGTGGGCAGGGAATCCGATTTGGAAGCAGAGGACAGAATATGCAGATACACTTCAATGATCTTGAAGGAAACCCAAGAACTGGTACAGTGAGTACATCTGGATAGAATGGTTTTATATCGCTGTATACTTTTTAATAAAAGTATAATTTTTAGAAAGGTTATAGTTATGTAGTAAAAAATGTCAAAGTCAACAAAGAACAAAAGACCATCCCTAGGTGCTCCCTCTGGATTTGGTTTTATTCCACAGGGATGAGCCTAGAATTATGGGCACTACCCATTTTGACGCTGGTAAGAGGTGAAGTGAAGGTGGTAGTGCCAAGATCTATCATTTCTCTTATGCCTTCTGAGAAGTTTAGTAACATGGCCAAAGACTTTCCCCATGTCCATGTCCTACCAGAGTGTGCTCTGGGTAAGCTTGGACCAAATCTTTAAGGAGGACACACGCTACAACAAGGTCTAAGGGTGGAGGGAGAGGTGCTCCACTGCCTCACTCATTTCTCACAGTTAAGTGCCCGACGCTTAGGTAGGCTCAGTCAAGGCCAGTTTTTCTTTTCATTTAATAACAGCCAAATTGGAGCACCTTTGCCACAGAGTCTGCCCCTCTCTTTTGAGAGTTAACGGTTCTAAAAAGCAGTTACAGCTGCTTTTGTCCACTTCCCTTTAGCTTTCTCTTCCAGGGCCAACCCCAATCAAATTTGGATGTTGTCCCACTGCTCCATCTTTTACATTGGCATTCACATTGTTAGCCTCTGTGCGTGTCTCCCTAGGTTTTTTTGGTTTCAGTGGGGATTTTCAGAAATGGTTGGGGGTGGGGTGGTCAGTGACTTCAACAGAGCTTATCTCTGGCCACTATAGGTTGAAATCTTCCCTCCAATCTGGAGTCTATTGTGGGATGAAAGGTTCTTTTGTGGAGGCGAGAAAACCCGGGTTAACTTTTCATCTCGTCTCAATGCCAGGACATCAATGAAGTGCTCCTGGAAGTACAGAGAAATACAGTAATGCACTTTCCTCCACACAGAGCCCCTTTCACCCCAAGGCACTTGTCAGACTATGTATGGGGATTACCTCACCACCCTCTTGGGGGTGGAAGGCGGCAGCTGTTGGCTTCCCAGATGCTTTACATATCCATCTGAGAGGAAGTGAGGGGGTGTTGAGAGTGATGGGATGGATTATCTAAGCTGGACCCAAGCCAATGTGAATTGTGGCACCAGGAACCACCCAGCCTTTTGCCCTTGGCTTTCTAGCTTACCAGGAAGATGACAATTACTAGTTGTGAGGCTGGGGAAAGGAGGAAGGAAAGGACAGGCTGCTGGTGCTAGAGGCTTCCCTGGTGGAGTTTGAGCCAGAGTGACTTCGGCTTATGGAGGAGGCAGAGTTGCATTATCCGACTTCTTGGAAGTCAGAGTGTGTTATAGAAGGAATTGGCTTCCAAATGAGAGAGTTAGTTACTTGGCATGAGCTTAAGGAGTAGGCACATTCCCCTTTCCAACCATCCATCTTGGAGAGCAGATCCACTATGGCCTTTATTTGCCATTGGCTCATTGACTGGCCAGCAACAACCCTGCCCCTCAGGGGGCATTTCTCAGAGCTCAGGTATGCCAGAGAACAACCCCCAAACCGATTTCCCTAGCACTATGATGGCTTTAGCCCAAAGCCTCTAGTGTCAGGGTATTCACTGAGAAGGGTCTTGGAGCTCATCTTGTGTGCTCCCATTACTAAACCCTTCTGCCCCCATTTTACTGATGAGGACACCAAAGTCCAGAAAGACAGGCTACCTCTAATAGTGACAGGTGGACCTAGGACCTGGGTCACATGGTGGGAGTCACATGCTATCCCCCTGCTGTGTCCTGCCTCCTTTGGGGCTGGCTGGGCCCTTTTTGTAGAGGACAGTGACTAGTTGGATAATGCCCAGCTGGATGGCTAGGCTGGGCCTGGTTCGGCAGGTCAGAGAGCTGAAGGACTGGGGTCAGCTCTGCTTTCACCGGCGTCGGGGGTTGAGGGGTGTGCCTGCCTGATTTTCCTTATGTGCCTGATTTTCCTTACGTGCCTGCGTGCTAACTCCAAGGCCTGAGGCTAGGGGTAAAAAGCGGTGGGACAGAGGTTTGGTTTAACTAATGGATCATAAAAGTAACATATGCTCATAATAAATTCAAACTGTGACAAGGATATAAAGACAGAAGTCCCAGTTCCCATTCCTGAAATGAAAGTATTTGAATAGCACATTTTGATTTAAAAGGTACTAATAAGGTTTAGTTGCCCTTTCTCCGTGCCCCTAGCAGGGGCATCCTATTTGGTTTCCTGGTCTCTCATTCTCCTAGGAGCCTGGGCATGGCTGGGGACAGTCCTGAGTAGAGGGAAGATCTGGGACTGTGAATGATTTATAAGGAAGATGGCACAGAGCTGGACAGTGGCACAGTGGTTTATAGGCAGTGGCATGTTTTCAGACCCGTTCCAGGGTGGGGGCTCCCCCCACCCACAAATGAGCACAAGAGTTGAAAGGCTCACAGAGGTGCATAGCTCACGTGTGGCAGGACTGGGAATGAAGCCCAGGTTTCCTGCTAGGTCAGGCTCCTGCTCACCACACTGTTGAGTACATGAAGTATCTGCTCGTAAAGCATCTACAGTAGACTTTATGGGGGACCACAATGGAAAGGACACCTGCACCTTTCCCACAGAAAGTCACATTAAATTTTAACATTTTCAGATTTTGTTGCTGTACCAGGGAAGTGTTGCTGGGTAGATTTTTGGATATGTGCAGGCAGCCACCATAAGTCGGTATTCTAGAGAGATGGAGCCATGCTGTAGGGGGAAGAGAACGTAGGATTTAGAGTTTACACATTTGTTTTTAATAACAGCAGCTAATACTTATTGAAAACTTTCAGTGGGCCAGGCAATGTTTTAAACACTTCACATGTATTTATCTTAAAAATTTTTACAACACTGAAATAGGAACTATTTCCCATTTTGCAGATGAGGAAACCAAGGCAGAGAGATTAATGTGCCCAAAATCACTCAGTGACATGTTCCCTTCAATCCGTAGTGGTGGAAACAGATTTCAAACTCAGATTGTTAGGAGCCCAGTGCTGAACTTTTAAATCACTCAACTTCTTTGACCTGCTGTTTCATCCTCAACAAAATTAGTCTGATGATAAAAGATGCAAGACTTACCTCAGAGCTGGGCTGGAAGAGATGTTCATGAATAATAGATTAGATAAATTGCGTTAGCATTATACAATGAAATTCTGTACACCAATGAAAAGGAACAAATTGCAGATGGGTGTGACACCATGAAGGACCCTCACAATGGTAGAGTGAAAACAGCAAGGCACAATATATCAATTCCACTTATATAAAATTTTAAAACAGGCAAAACAATACATAAATGTCCCAGGATACATTAGTAAATGATAATCTATAGTGACAGGCTCAGGACTGAGTATTTCAAAATTTGGGGAAGTGCTCTCCCTGCAGATGGTGGTGGAGAGTGGGATGCAGGAGTGATGGGAGAGGCACTTCAGGAGGCTTCCAAGTACACAGCAACCTGGTTCTTAATCTGGCTAGTATTTACACGTAGATGTTTGCTCCATTATTGCTATTTAAATTACACACACATTTTATATATTCTGATAATATTTACCAATTAAAAAAAATCAGATTCCTTGTCCTTGGCCTATGAGAATGCGGATTCCTGGGACACAGCTTGTTAAAATGCAGATTAATCGTCCTCACCTCCAGAGTCTCTCCTAGGAGCTCTAAGAAGTTCCAGAATCTGCACATCAGCACTTTTTCCGCATGATTTTTGGTAATTCTATCACTTCAGAAGCTGCTCCAAATTGGAGCAAGCAAGTGGGCATGATACCACAGTGTAGAAAGGCCAGACTCAGGAAGTAAGCTAGGCCTCAAGCACATCTGCAGATAGCTAACACCCCTGAGTTTCCCTCTGCATCACCCCTCCAAAAAAAAACCACCTGTCTCCTTTATTCAGAATTCTAGTATGTAACTTACATCTCTCTACCTTTTCTATAACCTAAAAATACGGATCCTATAATGCAAACCATGAGTGCATCTGGGCTGTGATAGAAGCAATCCAAATTGTAAATCCACAAGGCGTTGAACATCTGGATGAAGTGTGAGCCTTGGAAAAATTGTGCCTCTTGGTTTCCATGGTGTTTGAAGCAAAGCAAAATACAGTGTGCAAGGAGTGGGATATGGAAACACGTCAGACAGAACCTCTTATTAAGGGGGTGTAAAATGTCACCTCTTCCGTTTTATTGCATGAGTATAATAAATATTAGTAAGGGCCTCCATAGTTTCTCTTATCACTTGGGTTTCTCCCAATTCTTTTTCTCCCATGAAGTCTTAAATTGTGAATCTTCCTGCCACATAACCCTGGCATCTGGGAGGGAATACAATAAAGTCAGCGCAAACACACACTAGCTTTTGGGTTCCATGTCACCCCCAAGACAGCCCTGGTGTTCCCTTGAGCCCTAAAGCATCCTTCCAAGCCCTGGGCCTCTTTTTTTGGTATCGGGAATAACTTTACCCAACATGTCAGATTCTTGGTGACTACTGAGAGCCTGCAACTCTAAGAGGTTGTAGTTTTCTCATCCCTTTCAAGATAGCTAGTAGGCAGTGTGCTATACTGAAAACAAGTCTCAGACCACAGTTACAAAATTTCTTAGTGAGCATGCAAAAAACATTCAGGTCACCTAGTCCTAAAGCTCAGTGAAGTACCTGTTCTCTTCCTCTTTTGATGCATTTCAAAGGTAAATGCGAGAGAGTATGGACAGACTGAGAAAGCTGCAGCAGCTGAGAACCTTCTGCTGGGTGTGTGAGTGAGTGGGTGGGATGAACTGCAGGCCCTTTTAGTTGTGGTCTAGACTAAGATGTCTGAAGGTGTTACAGGGCTGGACTTGCCAAATGGTTATCCAGTGTTTCTGGTCAGTCACATATTTTGGATTTGACTCATTTCACTAGTGAAAAGGTATTTCTGATATCCCTCGTACTAATAATAAGAGATGAATCATTACCAGTTGGCTGTGATTGCTTTGGTCAGCATGCTCACGGAGGGCCAAGGAAGGAGAGGTGCTGTACACCCAAAGTTTCTTCCTGACCCCCAGCAAATCCCAGCACCCCAAATACAGGAAGTGAAGAAGCTGGGGTTTCCTGAAATAGCTGAGCCCCAGACGGAGTCCCTGGCCTTCAGCTATGGTGTGTAGGCATCAGCTTCATCCCACTGCCCCCACTCGCCCAGGATGCTGTTGACACCTGAGGGGTGCTCCAAGATGCAACCCATTCTCCAGGAGGCCCATCTCACCTGCCATGGGGGACCTCTGGTGGCTGCTATCCTCCCCTCCCATTGGGGGCCTGTGGGCCCCAGAGGCCTGCAGTTTTCCTGCCTCATCTGTGAAGCCAAACCAAGGTGTTCAGGGGTTGTGCAAACCCAGAAGGGGACCAGGCCAGTTGTGATTTTTTAGGTTTGTGGATCATTAAAAAAATTAAAAACATTTTAAATTTGCACTGTTCAGTACCTTAGTGTTATATTTGTAGCCACTACTACTACTTAGTATTAAGTAGCCACGCATGGCAACTTAAATTTAAAGTTATATTAAAACTTCAAATTCCATTCTCCTATTGCCATATTTCTAGTGTTCCATGGCTACCATATTGGACAGTGCAGATGTAGGAAATTGCCACAGATCTATCTATTAAAACAGTCAGTGCAGTTTTAAATGCTTTCATTGAACAAAATAAGTCTTTTATATCCACCAACAACCACAACAAAGATTCAATGTAGTATAATTGTGTCCTTAATAAGCTGATTTGAGCAGGGCTTCTCAGACATTGACGTGCATTGGAACCACCTGGGGATTTTGTTAAAATGCAAATTCTGATTCAGTAGGTGCCTGAGAGGCCTTAGACTCGCATTTCTAACAAGCTCACAGGTGGTGCCTAGGCTGCTGGTCCTTAAAATGTGGATTCATTGCCACTTAATAATGGGGTTGGAAAATGAATCTATACTTTTAGGAATTCCAGAGCCTTATGTAATAATAGAAAAGTGTGACATTTTTGCCCAATGAAAATTCCTAATAAAAGAGCTGCTCATTTATTTTTCTATTTTATATATTTAATTGTAAGGGTTGGGGGAGAAATGAAGAAATACTTAATATTTGTAAATTATATTTGCTAGTGAAATAAAAAGGTATATATATATTATTATATATATAATTATAATTATATATATATATATATATATATTTTTTTTTTTTTTTTAAAGAAAAGTAGATTCATTAAAAACCACCCTGGGTGCTTTGTAGGCGATGAGCCCAGGAACAGGCTGCGTGATGGGTGACAGACACCTCAGCCACCATGTAACCTTGTTCAGACACCATGTCTCAAGTCTAAGTTCCAGGCCTGTTGGGCATGTGGGCCCCGGCCAACAGCCCCTTTACAAGGTGATGATAGGCCTGGCCGTCACGGGTGGCTTCCCTGCCCTCTCCCCATGAGGCCAAAAGGTCCTAATTCCCTGGGGACCCAGGATGGGTGGGGGCGCAGAGGTGGCATTGCAGGGACAGCTGCCTGGGACAGATCTGCTCAGAACAGTGAGTGGGATGCCCCAACTCAGCCTCCCCTTTATTTTTTATTTCTTCAAAAGTAAAAATAAAATCACAAAGAAATAGGAATTGTTTATATTCCCAGCACCCAAAATCACCACGGCTAACAGTTTTTCATGTATCACTTCTAGTGTTTTCCGTGCATGTTTTTACAGCCCCTTAATTTGGTGGCCCCAGTGAACATCACCTCCTAGTATTCACACCTTTGGTAGTCTCTCCCTTTGAACTCGCACTGGCCCTGGGACTTGCGTTAACTATAGAATGTGGCGGAAACGAGGCTGTGTCTGCTGCTGGGCCTTTAGGTGTGGCAGCTTCTTGGAAGCCCTGACCCGCCACATCAGAAGACTGACTACTGTTCTAGAGAGATCTTGTGGAGAGACCACATGGAGATGCCTCGTCGAGGCCCTGGACCACATGGAGGAAGAGAGAGAAGCCTCTGCCCCCAGGTGGACACAGCTCCCCAGGGACCACCAGCAAGGCCAACAGAAGAAGCGCCCAGAGAGTTCAGCAGGCCGGAAGGGTCAGGAGCAAACAGAATTTAAGCCACAGAGTTTAGGGGTCATCCCCTAGGCAGCAACAGATTATCAAAACATAAGTTACACAGGTACACCCAGCCCCTTCCTCTGAGTACCCCACCTTCTATGTGCTGCCCCCTTTCTCCTCAGACCCCTTAGGCAAGGGGGAAAGGATAAATGAATATAAGTTCAGGAGGAAGTGGGTAACATTCATTTATTACTCATATCTCGTCTCAGTCCCAAAAAGGATATGAGATGGTTTACCAAAAATATATATAATGTAAGATTTTTGTAAAAACTAAAAGGATGTAAGTGCTCATCATTTACTTGCAAAGTACCCTGAAAACGTGGCCTGGGGGGCCCTTGAGGCCAAGACCTGGAGGGAGAAAGCAGCGATTCAGGCTGCCTCAGGAGAAGGAAGGAAGAGGGGTGAGAAGGTGGGCTATAGAGGGATGAAGAGAAGGCAGGTGGCAATGGGCAGAGAGGGCCTCAGAGCAGTCCATGGCCAAACGGGACTCATGGGGCCAGATTTCAGCACAGAGGGGCCATCCAAGGAGAAAGGCACCAGCCCTGAGAAGTAGCGAGCTCCCCAGCATCCTGTCGGCAGAGGCCTGGCCAGGGAATTCAAGCACAGCGCTCTCGTGGGCCTGCCCGGCCCAGTCACAACCTCCCCTAGCACCCATTGGCGCGTGCCTGCCTAGCGGAGGGGTGCTGAGGCCTGGCCGCTCTCGGTTCCACCCCGGGTCTCAGAGCCCATCTCCCCTCCAGCCAGGGGTGGCTCGGCCGTCTCACCGTGTCATCCTTACTGGTGGTGTCATCCCTGTGAGAAATACCCTCAGAGATCCCGTCCGGTCAGGTAACAGACGTGCCTGCTGGCCTTTGAGTTCTGTTGGAGGGGTCCTTGTGGAGGACCCCCCGAGGCAGTGGGAGGGGGAGGATGCTGGGCAGCAAGGGGAAGGGCAGTCAGGTGGGGGGAGCAGCAGGGGCGAAGGCCCAGGATGGAAAATTCTGCTTCCCGGCAGAGCGAAGGCATGCAGTTCCCTGACGTCCCACTTCCAAGCTGCATCCTGGCCTTGGAAGGAGGCCCAGTTCTGGCCAAAATTGGGCCAAACTGGGGTGCTGGGGTGGGGGAGGCTGCCGCCCTTCAGATTCCCTCTTCCAGCCCCCGGGGAGGACTGCCCTGGCCCCGGCAGAAGGCAGCCTGGATGTGGGGGCTGGGTGCAGCCCTCCCCGCCCCCCAATGTTCACAGTCTCCACTTCCAGCTCTGTGGGTTTGGGGCTGGGTGTGGGGCTGTGGGTGGGGGTTCTCTGGTTCCAGTCCCCACCCCTAATTCCTTGCAGCTGTTGTCCTCCCAGGAAGACAGTTGTGTTGGAGGGAAGGGAAATAGTTATTTTGAGTTGGGTCACTGGCTTCTAACCAGGAAGCATGGACAACACGTCGGGGCCTGGCAAGGAGATGGGCAAGCAGGCCCCAAGCTGGGCCTGCCTGGGGGTCAGCCCACCAAGCCTGCACTTGAGGGATATGGGGGAGCAAGGTACAGTCCTCGCCAGAGTGGAGTCTGTAGACAAGGGGCCAGGCAGGAAACAGGCCCGAGGGTGGGGAGACAGAAAATGAAGTCTGGGACTTGAGTGAAGTTTGGACCAGCAGCAGTGGGGCGAGGTGGACACGGCTCCCCAACATGGGCCCTGGGCTCCTAGCAACAGTGGGGAAGAAAAGGGGGACCCTGTCTCCTAGCCTGGGGCCGTGAGGGGGTGGGTGCGCCTTTCGCTGACTGAGTGGCCCACAGAGGCAGGGCTGGGGGCAGCTTGTGGTCACAGCTCCCTCCCTCTTCCAGGAAGCTCCTGGAGGCCCTGGCCCTCTGGGCCTCGGCTTTGCCGGCTGCAAATCCCGGCCACTTTTGCCCTTCCTGGTGGTGGAGTCATCTTGAGGCAGCAGCACTGGTGGGGGTGTCCGCCCTGGGCCTGGAAAGCCCGGTGGCCCCGTTTGGGGCGCTTCCTGCTCGGGCCTGCCGCTTGGGTCCTTACGCTAAACCTCACGGGCCTTGTTGTCCTCCTCTGTCACTGGGAACTGTAACAGCGCTCGCACCTCGGCGGGTGTGCGGACTCGCAGAAAACGGGCGTCATGGGCTTGGTGCAGCACAGGGCATATGGGCAGTGCAGCCATGATGATGCTTGGCATCGTTTCACACTCCCCCCCACCCCCGTCTGTGTCTCTGTCTACACAGGGGGTGCCAGGAGGGATGTCCTGGCGAGGGGTGGGGAGAGATGAAGATGAAGAGGACTTCATCAGGGGAGCAGCCCGAGGCTCCCAGTGCTATGAGAAGGAGACCGCGGAGCCCACCGCCCACCCCAGGGGTAGGGGCCGTCCCTGCCAGCACCTAGGACAGCGCCAGGCACAGGGTAGATGCTCACAGTGGATTTGTTGAATGAATGAATGAATGAATAAAACTTTTGATCGAATCAATGGTCCTGTGGGTTGTGGACTGCCCTGGAGCCCCAGTAACAGATGAATTCTAGAGCTGGTCAGTGATCCAGGATGAGGCCCTCATTCCTCCCTCTGGAATTAGAGAGCACTTAGTTACAACGCCTAGGGGGGCAGACATGGGAAAGGGCCCTATAGGACAGAGGGATGGAGTCAGCCCGAGGAGGAGAGGGTGGCTCTCCTGCCCGCTCCCAGGCACCCTTCCTTCTCTCCAGCTACCTTGAGTGGCCAGAGGACAAAGGTGAGACAGGGAGGAGCGGAGTGCTCCCTAGGGGCAGCCCCTAGCCTTGAGACCCTCCATTCCGCAAATCTCACTCACCAGGTGGTTATCCCGCCCACAGGCCCCTAACTGAGCAAAGTGAGCCCCTGCTGTGTCCCAGCCAGCATGCTGGGCGCTGGATCTGCAGCCAGCATCCCGACAAACTGGCTCCAGTGGTGGGTGGGAGTCCTGAGAGGGGCCCCTTACCCCACCGTTTTGGGGGGCTGGAGGCAGAGAAGCCCTTCCTACAGGAAGCCACATCTACTGCCTGCACTGAGATCTAGGGATGGGTGGGAGGTGGCCTGGGGAAGGAAAGGGGAAAAGACTTTCTGGGCAGAAGGAACAGCACAGGCCAAGGCGTGGAGGCAGCAGAGAACTAGCTGGACCATGGGTTGGGGGGAGTGGTGGCAGCTGGGACTAGAGGCAGAAACTGGGTAGCATTCCTACTCCAGGGTCAGTGCCTGCTGCTGCCACAAGGAGCCTGGCAAGGGTCCCATGCAGTGCAAGGTGGGATGGCTGCACCCAAGTGACCTGTCCTCTGAACAGACCAAGTGCCAGTCCTGGAGCCAGCAGGGAATGGGCCCGTCCCTCACTCCCCACCCCACCCCATCCCTGACTGGCTACAGGATCCAGGCTGGTCCCTCTGGGACAAGTTTCCCACCTGCACGGTGAAGGGGCCAGGACTTTTGTCCTTGGTAGAGGGTCCCGGGGGCACAGGGGTTGGATGGGGGATGGGGTGGTGGGACAGAGGGGTCCCAGCAGAGAGGGGCCTGGCTGAGGGCAATCTGAGGGGAGGGGGCATCAGCAAAAAAGGAGAAGGCTCTTCTGGCCTTTCTAACGAAAACTTTTTCCAGGGAATGGCGCAGTCCACCTCATCCCGTCTCTCCCTTGGGAGAGCCATTGTAACTCCTGGCCCAGGGGCCTTTGCTCCTCCCTAGGGGAGACCCACCCACCCACAGAGGAACACCTGGGCCTCCTGCCCTCTGCCCCCAGTGGGCCCTGAGCTGCCTGTCTTCTAAAGGGAGGGTGACTCACAGCTTTAGCAGCCCTCAGAGTGTGGGGTGGGGTGGGGTGGGGTGGGGGCACTGGGCCCTTCTCTGGCATCCTCCCCACCTCTACTTCCTGCCATCTTCAGGTCTTTGCAGAACGGCTGTACACCCCCACCTGCATTTCTCACAGATGTACCTGCTGGACAGGTGTTACTACCTGGTTTACAGATGAGGTGCTAAGCTTTCACGGGGTGAGATGCCTTGCCCAGTGTTATACCGCTGGCTGTGTTAGGCCCACAGGGTTGAGGTTTGAGGGAGTGATGGAGCTGCTGCCTCCATTCCCATCAGGAGGGAGGATGCTGGCTGAGCTCCCCCTGGGGACCCGGTATTGGGTCCTGGTCTATCCTGCAAGGCGGGGGTGGGGGTGGGGGTGTCTGGCCAGCTCCAACTTCAGTGCTGCCTCCATGGGCCTCCCAAGGAAAATTCCTGAAGGGCCAAGCCTTCCCTGGGGCCAGACGTGTGGGTGCCTGTTGCCAGTGGGGTGGGGAGCACTTGGTTACAGGCTATGGGGCCAGACAGCGCCTTCTTGCTGCGTAACTTTGGGCTGGTACCTCCGTTCCCCCAAACTTTCATCTGTAAATGGAACTATTGTACCTCCCTGGGGGTGGGAGAGAGGATGGATGACACACAGCAACCTATTTGCTTATTCCAGCAAATATTCATAGTGTAGCTGCAATGTGGTGGGCTCTATTCTAAATCCTAGGGACAGAAAATAAATGACTGTAATTTCCCTTATTGAACTGACATTCTAGTTGGGAGAGATTCACAAAAACATGAAGACATCTTCAATGACAAGCTATTGCCTTATTGCATTGATAAGGCAATGGGAGAAGGGGCAAGTAGGGCAGAGAGAGGGAGGGATGGGGAGCGGGGAGGGGGGAGTCAAGGTGGACCCCT
>PVIY010028311.1:0-33276 GCA_004026745.1 Myrmecophaga tridactyla
TTTGGCTTAATTGGCTGGTGCTTAAATGAGAGAATGCAACGTAGCACAGCCTAAGCAGCTTGGCATTCCTCATCTCAGCACTTGCAGCTCAGCCCAGGCCTTTGGAGATGGAGAAAGAAGTTACCCCGGGGAAAGCTGTTGGAACCCAAGGGCCTGGAGAGAAGACCAGCAGAGACCATCCTGTGCCTTCCACATAAGAAAGAGCTGTTGGAACCCAAGGGCCTGGAGAGAAGACCAGCAGAGACCATCCTGTGCCTTCCACATAAGAAAGAGCTGTTGGAACCCAAGGGCCTGGAGAGAAGACCAGCAGAGACCATCCTGTGCCTTCCACGTAAGAAAGAGCCTCAGTGGAAAGTTAGCTGCCTTTCCTCTGAAGAACCAACAAAATAAATCCCCTTTTATTAAAAGCCAATCCGTCTCTGGTGTGTTGCATTCCGGCAGCTAGCAAACTAGAACAGGTACTGAGGGAAAATGGGCACTAATAAACTTCTTCATCTGGGAAATTCCTGATATTCTCTCAGGTACTAAGGATTCACAATTTAATAAGCCAAACCCTCAATCTTGAGGCTTGCCCTTATGAAACATTTCTGCAAACGGGAAGCTAGGCCTGCATGTAATTATGCTTTACAGTGGCCCCCAAAGAGCCTCTTTCGTTGCTCAGTTGTGGCCTCTCTCTTTAAGCCAACTCTGTAAATTAACTCATTACTCTCCCCCTTATGTGGGGCATGACTCCCAGGAGTGTAAGTCTCCCACGCAATGTGGGACATCTCCCAGGGATGAACCTGGCCCTAGCATTGTGGGATCGAAAATGTGTTCTTGACCAAAAGAGGAAAAAGAAATGGAACAGAATAAAGTTTCAGTGGCTAAGAAATTTCAAATAGAGTTGAGAGGTCATTCTGGAGATTACTCTTATGCAAGCTTTACCAGGTATTGCCAACCACAACATGCCAAGTCCCAACCAACAGTATTCTTGAAAACCCTAGGGAATGTCCTGGGTTCTATCTACATCTCTATAAAAGTTTTTCTTAATAAGTTTATTTTTTCAGAAACTTAAGGCCTCTAGATTGTTCCTATGCCAGATAAGTCCTGCAGCGCAGAGGTGACAGTCTCTCCAAGAGCATCAGCCAATTTCATTCCTCTACTCCATATCGTCAACACCCTTTCCAGCACAAAGAAGGTAAAGTGGTCTTTGCTCAGATATCTGTGAAGATTGAGAGAAAGATCAAATGACAGGGAGGAGATGTAACTGAGAAATTAGGATTTAACAAATGACTGTGACTTCTGGCTCATTATATAAATATTTCTTTTTAGTGTCTAGTGTTTTAGAATAGCCAGAAGGAAATAATGGACACTTTTGAACTATAATCCAGTCGCCTTGATCTTTGATCATGATTGTAAAACTATAATATAGCCAAAAAAGAAAATCAGTTGCCTGTGTTTGTATGGATCTATTTCTGGATGTTCTGCTCTTTCTCTGTCAATACTACACTACCTCCATTGTAAGTCTTAGAATTGGGTATGGTGTAATACTAGTGGTCAATAAGAAGGAGGGTTAAGGAGTATGGGATGTTTGGGGTCTTTATTTTTCTTTTTATTTCTTTCTCTGGAGTGCAGATGTTCTAAAAATGACTGTGGTGATGAATACACAAATGTGTGTTGTTACTGTGAACCACGGATTGTATACTTCAGATGGATTGTATGGTGTGTGAATACATCTCAATAAAATTACATTAAAATTTTTTATGAATAGACCTCATTGACATGGGTACATTTACCATAGGAGTAGGACACCTCATCACACTTTTTTGGTAAAAAAAAATTCAGCTCATGATCTTAAATTTCAACTGAGAAAAATACACATTCATCAATAAATCCATTATTCTTGTGATAATAAAACAGTCTAATCAGTTATATTAGTGATTTATTACAATCACATTTGCAATTAACTTTTGCCTAGTTCATGGTAAACCATCCCTAAATCCTCAATAAACACTTCTGACATATCCTCAACAGATCTAGTTCAATATCTCATTATATTTTCTCTATTTATTTTTTCAATTTAGATAAATAACTTGGTCTAAGCAAATCTAATTTTGTCACTTTCCATGTGTTATTATGATAACACATAATAGTCTTTATTTTCTTTGTTCTTCCATCCTTTGAATTACTGACATCTTTTTAAATTATCCTAAGATTCTGGATTTCAATGATTTATTATTTGTCAAATAATTTTTGCAAAGTTGCTGAAACCTGGAAAGTCTATAATCAAACATATTAGACTAAGTAGTTGGCTCTGACATAATAGAAGTGGGTTTTGTTTTTCTTATTGCCACAGTGTTTTCTGTCACTGTGTTATCATTTGCCAATGTCTGTAGGGATGCCTCAGTTGTATTCTTTTGGTGGAAAGAGCATATGTTTTGTATGGCTTTACTTGAAGACTACCTTCTAATCTGGCAGGTAGAACTGGGAAAGAACAAAATATCAAACAGTATTGAAGCATAGGTAAGTTTCAGACTTGAGCAAAGGTGTCTAGTAAACGGATAGGGTGAGCCCACCAGCAACCATTTGCATGAAGGCAATGCTTCCTCTTGGAAGAAATCATCATGAACAAAGAACAAGTCTGAAACAGTGAGCTTGAGTTTATAAAAGTGCCTTTGTTGGAAAAGAACCATTTTCTGTGACTAGCCTGGTTGCTATCTCTCAGCTCCATTTCATTTACAAGTCCCCTAATTGTCTTCCCTAGGGAGAGAATGGACAGTAAGTGAAAATGGAAAGTGCTGATTCATTGAAGGCTGTAAAATACCAGCATCATTTGGTTTGGATTACCCCTATCAGAATTGAACCCCAAGGGGAGCGAAGCCTCCTTCCTTCATTGCCTTTATGGTGGCACAATTTAGCAAGAGACACTGCCAAATGGAGCAGTGGCCAAGGCGGGTAAGAACTGCCACACCTGGTAGAGCAGATACAGATGCTGAAATGCTCGGTGGAACAGTAGCAATGTCTGAAGGAAACTTGGTGCCTAAAGGAGCCTCAATGCCCTTAAGGTGATCTAGAAATCTCCTTGAAAATCAGTACTACTCAGCAGAAATTACCATACCAGCATAATAGGATCAGATCCTAAGAAGGCCCTGAATTGGCGGAAGGGCAGCATAGTCCACTGAGCTAAATCAGGATGTTTTTGCAAGCATATGCAAGAAACCACTGAAGATGCCTGAAATACCTCTAAAAGTGAACTGAAGTCCCATATTATGCTTGTGAAGGCATGAGCAGTGACTACTGGATTATTCTTCTTAATGTGACCTTATTTGTATCCACAAGGTAGTGGAAGCTGGACAAGTGGATATATAAAACAATCTAGCGATCAGGTAGCTGTCATCAGAACTGTGAGGGACATTTGAAGTGGGCCATTTGGGCATTTGTGCCACAATACTTTGGAGACAAATAGAAAGCATAGTCACATTTTGTGTCAGAGTCTATGACGTATAAAATATTTAAGATTACATAATTCATATTTAAGGATATGAGTCAATTTGGACCCTTTGGTCATTGCATTATAGAGGTTATAGGGACAAACCATGACTGTACAGGTGGGGGTGGACTTTTATCCATAAATGGAAAGAATATATTCTCTATCTCCTGTCATTCACCCTACAGGAAGTAAATCTTCTTTAAGGGAGAGGAGACTGCAGAAGATCGAGGAAAGCACCTCCCTTTTTTGTGGTGTTGAGAGTGTTTCATGTGCATTCTAAGATCTGGAGAGCTCTAGAGTGGTTCTGGTGAGGGGAGGCAGGTCAATTGTGAGGCTGGAAGTTGGTTCAGTAGGGCTCACAAGGTAGATGTGGTTTTTGTAGCTGTTTTAAGTCATTTTTTCTGTTCATGCTCTCTGCTCTGTTCTGTTCATTTATCCCCACTTTTTAAGTCAAATTTCTTTAAAAATTTTAACCTGGTTTAAATTAAGATGTGGCAAAAATAGAAAAAGGCTAGTGTCTTTTACTAGGACAAAGTATTCTATAGAAATCTGTATCCACTTTCCCAATGCTAGAGTGGAATTAGCAGCAGCATCTTTGGCAGAGGACAGTAATGACTGGAACAACCAAAAAAAGAGAAAAACAAAATAATTGATCATCTCATCTTTCAAGGCAACAATTGTTAAATTTGTAGTATGTTTTCTTCTAGTTTCAATTCTATGCATTGTTTTTCTTACATATTTAAACTCATACTGGAAGACAGTTTGCAACTTGTTTCTTTTTCCTTCCTTAAGATAGGAGTTCAATAATATATTTTATTTTTTTCAATAATATATTTTAAAAGTTAATCATTAACATTTTCTTACCTTCTCAATTTCATCTATCTTAAAAGGTTCATTTTATTTTTTAAACTTTTTTATGATGAAGAGTTTTAAACATACAAAAAGAGACCTAATTGTACAATAAATCCCTATGTACCCATTGCTCAGCTCCAAAATTACTAAATTATGATCATTCTTATTGATTCTATCTGCATTTATTTTCCAGAACTCTCATATTATTTTAAAGCAAATCCCATACATCATTTCATTTCACCCATACATATTTTACTATATAACTCTAACAGATAAGGACTCTTTTTTAAAAAAGTAACAATAAAACCGTATGACAGTGGCTCAGTGGCAGAAGTCACGCTTGCCATGCCGGAGACCTGGGTTTGATTCCCAGTGCCTACCCATGCAAAAAAGATAAAAAAGTAACAATACTGTTATTACACAATTTTTAAAAATTAATAATAACCTCTTAATATTGGAACCTTCTTTTAAAATGCTTTAAAAACATTTTACCATGTACAGTTTCCCATATCACTGAAAGTATCTTTATAGATAGATTTTTAATGACTACCTAATATTCTTCATATTTATGACTCATAATTTATTTAGCCACTTCAGTATTGTTATATCTGCAGGGTGTTTTTTATTATTTGCCCATATAAAAATAATGCTGCAAATGATTTTTTTGCATGTTAATCTTTATAGCACTGCTGTATTACTTCCATATAATTCATTCCTAAAAGGAGGCTTACTGGGGAAAAAGTTATGAATATTTTTATTTTTTAACATGTTTTGCAAATTGCTGTTCAGCAGGAGTTGTATAAACTTATATTGTGAGAGTAATATTTAGTTTATTTATCCAACTTTTACCAGAAATATTGAATAAGTCAAACCTCAGAATACCTGTCTGCCCACTGCCCCTTCTAAGAGGTTTTTTCCCAAAGTTATCTCTAGAACGTTTTTTCTACATATACCTATTGTATAAAATGTCCCCATCACTTTAGCCACAATAGGTATGTATTTGATTCATGGAAAGCCAATCCATGGGTCAGTCAATAGCTCATAAATTAATCTATTAGGAAAACTGTCAAACAGGGATAAGTGCCCAATGAATATCACCTTTCTTTAGGGGGTGTTCAAATGATAGCAAGGGCAAAAACTGAAAGACAAACACTGAGAGAAGGTAATTAATAGAAGCTGTGGTACATTGAATCACATACCCCTATAAAAGTTATGTTCTTAGTCTTAATTCACATTTCTGTGGGTGTGAACTATGTGTAGATAGTATATTGAATATGTTAAGGTGAGTCAGAGTATAGACTCAATTGTGAATAGGTCTTCAAAGATCCTTTTTAGGTGTGGCCAAAATGAATCAAAGTAGACCCTAATCTATTCCTAGAGGCTTTACACAGAGAAGCCACAAGTCAGAAAAAGCCACAGGAGGAGACTAAAAACATTACCATGTGACAGGAGGCAGGATGCAAGCTAAGGAACCCCAAGGATTGTGACAACACGCTATGCACTTCAGGGAGAAAGTATGGCTTTGCCAACACCTTGATTTTGGAATTCTAGCTTTCCAAAGTGTGAGTCAATAAATTCCTGTTGTTAAGCCAACCCATTGTGTGGTATTTGTCATAGCAGCCCTAGTAAACTAAGCCAGAAACCTATAAGAAGAAGGAATCAAGAATAAGGAAATGCTAACCAAACAGATGGCCTTATGTTGGGAGAAAAAAATGGAAGGTCAGTTTCTTAATGTCATCTGGAGCAGGACAATCAGACACAGGGTGTACTTGGTCTCTGTTATGGTTGAGCACACAACGGGGTTCAGTGGAAGCTTACTCTGTCACTCGAACTGCTGGATATCCTCAAGGACCTCAGAAAATGTCCCCATCTCCAGGACTTGAGTCCTGGTAGCTTGAGTATGTTACTGCTCCTGCAATCTCCTGAACCTTAAGTACACCCACACTCCTGAATGAATTTTATTAGTTAAAAATCAGTAGTGATTTGAATAGGTGAGAAAACATATTTGTTTACAAAAGGATATATGTAATAAAATTAATAAAATGAGGGTGGTAATTAGAAATTAGAATTTAAGAAAAATAAAACAGTTGATATTCTAACTCTAAGGAGCTACAATTGCTGTGTGTATTGAGCATAAAACTTGAAACTGAGCTTCCATAGTAACCAAGGCAAAAAGTAAAGAAGTTGAGAACAACAACTGAATATTTATCTTTCTTGTTTCTTTATTTTTTCCTTTTTCTTCCTCTCATTTAAATAGGTGTCCAAGTCTGTGCTTTCTTCTTCAAGATGGTATCTGTAATAAGGATGGATATTAAAGTTATTTGGGAAATTTTCTGGCTTTTATTTCAAGGGGCTGAGCTTCAAACTGTCTCATCAGGCAGGGAAACTGAGAAAGAAAGCTTGGCCCACAGAGCCAAGGATAAGGGAATGGGAGGCATTTGGTAGGCACGAGTGCCTAAGGCTCACAACAATAACAACAAAAGGTTAAGCCTCAGCGGAGAGGAGGAATTGCAGGTGGAGTCAAAATAACTTGGAGAAAGTTGAAGATAAAAGGGTTTCCCCTCAGATTAGAAAAAGATTCTATAGGCTCAGTAGGGGCCAGAGGACTTGGGTTTTGGATATGGGGATCTGGATCATGCTTTTGGGGACCATTGCTAAGGAGGGAGCAGGACTGAGCCCAGAAAGGAATGGCTGCAGGGTGCACAAGACCCTTAGCAAAAGGAAATTCTTAGCCTTAGCAAAAATATCCATGCTGTAAAAACATGGCGCAGAAGCAGCTGAGAACAATTGAGTTGGAAGGAATGATGTGGGCAGAGGATGTTCAAGGCTGTGACCTGAGGGCCTTCCTTCCACGTCTTCAATGCCTTGGCACTACACAAGATTGCAGAACTTTGAACAAATCTGGAGGAGGAAGGATTGGAGGCAATGAAGTTAAATTCCCACAAGCCTGGTTGAATGGGGCTTCAGAGTCAGGAAGTGCCATGATATAGAACTTTTTTTTTTATACCTGTGTTGTGAACTGAAGTTCACTATACTCTCTGCCATGGTTTTCCAGGCTGCTAAGGCAAATACCGTACAATACATTGGCTTATATGATGGAAATTAATTGTCTTTTGGTTGGTATGTTTACGTTCTGGGTTGGTAACACTCTGGTGGGCATCAGTGGCTTTCTTGTCACAGGTGATATCCTTTCCTTTTCCTTTTGGGTTCCTCTAACTTCTGGATTCTGGCTTCTCCCTGAGGCTTTCTCTGAACTCTAGTAATCCACATCAAGACCCAACCCTATTCTGTTGGGCCATACCTTAATTTAAAATAACATCTTCAAGTAATCGTACTTACAATGGGTTCATACTTAAAGGAGTGCAGATTAAGATTAAGAACATGTCTAAATTGGGGTACCTAATTCAATCTACCACACTTTCATTATCAGAATTGAGAAAAGCACCAATTTTTTTTCTGAGTTCCAAATGATTCACAGTGGCTGTGATGGCAGTTAATGCTCTTTCACATCACAAGCAAAATGACATGCCATGAAATCTTAACAGGGATTTAAAGGAAAGGAAGGAAGACAAATATCTGCTTTACAGCCAGCACCCTCTCTCCCTCTATCAACACACACACTGGAATGAATCTGGAAGGTCATTCTAGTTATTAAGGGCTCTTGCCATTGTGTTCTCATGTTGCCATGGATCCATGTTACAGTCCTGTACCATTCTGATAACTCAGCTACATCCTGTAACTGTTTTTCTGCTGCTGAGTAATGAACTGACTTCTCTCCATTGTCTTTCTTAGCCTTTGCCATTCATAGCTTTTGACTGTGGTTGGCTTTTATTGTTTCATGGCTTGTGATCATTGCATTTTCTATAGGTGTTTGGCTGATTTTACCCTTTCCTTTTTTTAAAATTCTAGGCCACAACAAACTGATTACACTGTGTGTTATATACACAACTTTTACAGGACAGAGTACTGGCCTATTAATTCAATTATGCCCACCTGAGTCAGCTGCTATCCCTGGTCCAAGCTGCAATAAAGGTTGCAGGTTCTTGAGACTTTTTGAGCCTGCCTGAGGAGTTGTGCTTGTAGCAGACTCTGTGAGAGGAATAATAATAATAGCTAATACTAGTG
The DNA here is from genome assembly GCA_004026745.1 of Myrmecophaga tridactyla. NCBI lineage: Eukaryota > Metazoa > Chordata > Mammalia > Pilosa > Myrmecophagidae > Myrmecophaga > Myrmecophaga tridactyla. The sequence goes on from PVIY010028311.1 coordinate 8,447, forward strand.
GAGTGCTAACCATGTGCCAGGACAAAGTGCTTTAAAATTAGTCTGTTCAAACCTCTGAACAATATTATTCCCATTTTACAGATGAGGTAGCTAAGGAGCAGAAAGGTTAGAGTTGAGCAATGTTTTCAGTGTTGCACTGTCAGCAAATTTCAGAGCCAGGATTCTAGCCAAGCAGTCTGGCTCTTAACAGCTGCCACTTCAATTCAAGCAAGTTTAGAGAAATTTACAATTGAATTGCTGTGTGTAGCCCAGGTGGCTACCAGACCACCAAAGATCTGAATTCTGTTTTCATGGTGTAAAGTTGTTGTTGGGAAGAAACCAGCCCTCCAGAGACTATCCCTTTGAATCTAGGTAGGGGCACATGACTGGTTCTAACCAGTGAAATATGAGAAGCTATGCTTCACATGTAGTGAAAGACATTAGTCCGCCTTCCTCATGTTCTCTCCCCCTTCCACGGCAAGCTTGGAAGTCACATGTTTAAGATGACAATGCCATAAGATGGAAACATCTGGATCCTTAAGTGACCACTTGGGGAATAATTGCCTGGAGAAGCTGCCCAATCAGGAACATCTACTAGACTTGGCATGAGGGAGAAATAAACTTTAAGGTACTGCGGTTTGGTGGTTGTTGGTTATGGCAGTTAACCTACCCTGACAAACATAACATGTAAGCATCCATTTCTTGAATTATACTTGGAAATTTGTTGATAAATATGTGGTTGAGAATTTCTTATCATATAAACGTTTTCGACACCAATATTTAATGAGGCGGCCTAAACAACATTGACAAAAGCTCTGGGAAGAAAGCATTTAAAATCTTTACAGAAGATTAATATGCAGTGACATTAACTGATTTTTATGCTATACCAGTGGCCAGACATGCAAATATTGTTATATGCTGGAGCATCTTTCCTTTGACCACCTAGGATTATCGTATATATACTCAAGACCATCTAATGGCAGATACTGTGAGCTGCTGCCACATTTCCTGGATCTAGATTCTGATATTAGTAGATCTAGGCTCTGATATTTGGATCTAGATTCTAACATTAGGCCCTTTGTCCTTCAGAATCAACATTCTGCATCTTCAAATTTCCTAAATCACCACAAATGTAACCTTGCACAGCATGAGCAGGATTCTTTATATATAAACCAAACTCTAATATTGTGAACACACATCTTTTTTTTATTATCATTAATTCCATGGCCAAGAATCTCTGCTTGCATCCCATGAAATAGCTTTATTTTAGAAGCTTCTCTCTTCTGAGTTAAGACAGATAATCCAGCTCTTCAGTTTAGTCAGGAATATCCCCACTAAGCTGCTTATTTTATTTCAATCTTTGAATATCATTTATGGTAATAGTAAGGAAGACTCTTTCAATAATCCCACAAATTTGTGACATGATTTCTTCCTAGGTGAAATGGAAAAGAGAGCTCTTATTATGGCAAATAGTTTTTTCTTCAATATTATTCAATATTCAAGACTATGAGGAGTATAATATGATTTTTTTCAGGAGCCTCTAATTTTGCTTATTTTGAAAACAGAATGGAAAAATAAAAGAAAGATAGAGAGAATGGAAGTATTAGAAGAGCAGGTTCACTAATGTCAGATTTTTCAGAGAGCCCTCCAAGAGCATGTTATGGTCATGTCCTATTCAGTTTTTATGATTTATGGAGTCAAGTACTTCTTATATTAATGGTTTAAATAAGATGAAATGACTTTAGGAATTGTAAATCTATACAATTTGTCTTTGTGAAAATACAGAAATAAATGGAGTAATCAGTAATGAATACAAAATTATATGAGGATGCTCAGAGACTCATTGCTAGTATTCTTGGTGCAAAGAATATTATTGAAAAAAAATTGCCTAAATGTAGCAAGTGTTTTTGAGTAGAAAAACGATTTAACTGTAGGACATGGAAAGAGAACTACATTACTCAATTGCATTATTCATGTTGATGCTGATCAGACCGGAGAAAAGCAGAGTAGATGGCTTATGCAATCCCAGGTTGCAAGTTGCTGCTTTTCATATTACCGAGAGACACTTGAATAAGCAGCATCACACAGCCACAGTGGTCAGTCTCAAAACAGCAGCTGTGCTCACTCCTGGATGAAATGGCATTCTCACAAAGACGTTCTGACCTTGGGAGCCTGTGTGACCTCTCCTTTGAGCTTTCTCTGCTAGCCTCTGTGGAGTTCACCTCTTGTACTGCATTCAGACATGCCCAGAATAGAGTTGAGATGGAGTCCTGCCATAAATCAAGGTTCATGAATGGATACTATAAAATTCCTAATTTATATGCTACATGGTATGTGTTCCTTTGAGAAACATAAAGCTATGCAAATAGAGTAATCAGAAAGCCCTGATAGAAAAGGACCATTTTGCTAAGAAAGGAAGCAAGAGAAATCAGTAGGCTCATTTCGTGTGTGTGTACCACCAAGCAGTATGAAGGGGCAGCTGTGGAAGGGCTCTCTGAAGCTTGGCTAAGTTATCAGAAAAGAAGCTGACAACTTTTTAAAACAAACGGATGTTCATCTTTCATTTCCACACTAATTTGGTGTAGTGTTGTTGCTTTCTTGCCATCTATTTGGAATGTTTTAAAAGCCATTCTGTTTAATTTGAGCCCAATCAGAAACTGCCAAGTATAAAATAATTGTACTCCCCCCTTGCGTCTTTCCTGGTCCTCTCTCTTTGCTAAAAGGATTGCCAGGGACAGAAATAGAATATAAATGTCTGTTTCCTTACATATAAGTGTTCATTCCTGGGTAATTAAGTCTCCACGATCTTTTAGGTCATTCTAATTTATAGATGATGAATTATTTTCACAGCTCAAATGGGAAATTAAGTTCCAATTTTGCAACGTGTCTTTGGTATTAATGTATATAACAAATATTCCACAATTTATGAGTATTTATCTAACTCTAATGACTTGAACTTTCCACTTCCTTTAAATTTGTCACAAGTTCTCAAGATAGAAGACCAGAATGGTGCTTATTTTATATTACGTTGCCAAACCCAGTTTTTAAAATAAAAATCATTTAATCACTTTTAGTTCAACTTGATTGTGTAATCAATCTTAGAACAGTTTTGTATTACATTGTAGAATATGTCAGCAGAAATAAATTCAAGCAACTCTTCAGTATCTCCTCCTGTCCCAAAAGAGTCAGCAAATGGTGCCACTTGCCATTTTAATTTGTTAGATGGTATTGAGGGAAACCAGACTGTAATGTGGAATACATACTTCAAATTAAAGACTACAGAGCTTGCATGTTATTTATCCAAGGAATTCTATTTTAGATGGTGGAGATGTATTAGCACAGAATGTAAGTCAATTAATTCTGAAGCTGACTTGTAGAATGGAACATGTTTTCTATGAATGGTAGAAAAGACGGTTCCAGTAGTGTGCAGGCTTGTGAGCCCAGACCTCTTTCTTAAATACTATTGTTTGGAAATGCATGTTAATTACATTCCTCAGTTTTATAGCAGAACTGAAATCCAGAACTTTTTAAAAATTTTTATTGATAAAACCAATCAAAATACAATATGAACATTCTTTTTTATCACATAGTTGTATATTCATCATCATGATCATTTCTTAGAACATTTGCATCAATTCAGAAAAATAAATAAAAAGAAAACAGAAAAAAAATTCATACATACTATACCCCCAACCCCTTCTCCTCACCGATCACCAGCATTTCAATCTACTAAATTTATTTTAACATTTGTTCCCCCTATTATTTGTTTATTTTTAACCCATATGTTTTACTCATCTATCCATAAGGTAGATAAAAGAAGCATCAGACACAAGGTTTTCACAATCACACAGTCAAATTACGAAAGCTATATCACTATACAATCATCTTCAAGAAACGTGACTACTGGAACACAGCTCTACATTTTCAGGCAGTTCCCTCCAGCCTCTCCGTTATGTCTTAACTAAAAAGGTGATATCTATTTAATGCGTAAGAATAACCTCCAGGATAACCTTTTGACTCTGTTTGGAATACTTTATTTTGATACTTTATTTTGTCTCACTTCTCTCTTCCCCCTTTTAGTCAAGAAAGTTGTCTCAATCCCTTGGTGCTGAGTCCCAGCTCATTCTAGGATTTCTGTCCCACGTTGCCAGGAAGGTCCACACCCCTGGGAATCATGTCCCACGTAGCCTGGGGGAGGGCAGTGAGTTTGCTTGTTGTGTTGGCTGGAGAGAGAGAGGCCACATCTGAGCAACAGAAGAGGTTCTCTTGGGGGTGACTCTTAGGACTAATTTTAAGTTGGCTTAGCCTATCCTTTGTAGACTTAAATTTCGTATGAACAAACCCCAAGACTGGGGGCTCAGCCTATTGCTTTGGTTGTCCCCACTGCTTGTGAGACTATCAAGATTTCTCCACATGGGGAAGTTGAATTTTCCCCCTTTCGCACCATTCCCCCAAGGGGACTTTGCAAATACTTTTTTATACACTGTTCAAATCCTCCTGGGATTTATTGAGACACCACTCTGAACAAACCTACAAAATCTCATGCCCTACTCAAGGTTCCATGTACTTGTGGTATTCAATTAAGCTGTCCACATAAGTTATATTAGGAAATGCACTAGTCAAAATATAAATTTTGTACTAAATAAATATTTTTTGCTTTAGTCTCACACATAAGTTAAAGTTTTAAAATGTTAATTACTGTCTATTTTCAAAACCCTGCATTATTTAATCCAGAACTTTTTCCTCCCTTTTTTATGCAATTTTATTGAGATTTATTCACATACCATCTAAACATCCAAAGAATGCAATCAATAGCTCACAGTATCATTGCATAGTTGTGCATTCATCATCACATTCAATTTTAGAAGATTTTTATTACTCCAAAAAATAAAAATAAAAATAACATCCCAAAGAACCCAAACCCCTTATTCACCCTTATAACTTATTTATTTTGTCTTCATTTTCTTACTCATCTGCCCATAAACTATTTTAAAGGGAGTGTCAGTCATAAGGTTTTCAGTATCACACGGTCACATCATAAAAGCTATATAGTTATACAATCTTCAAGAATCAAGGCTACTGGATTGTAGCTCAACAGTTTTCAGGTATTTCCTTCTGGCTATTCTAATACACTAGAAATTAAAAAGGGATATCTATATAATGCACAAGAGTAACCTCCAGAATGACCTTTCAACTCTATCTGAAATCTCTTAGCCACTGAAACATTTTGTTTCATTTCTTTTTCCCCTTTTGAACAAGAAGGATTTCTCAATCCCATAATGCTACTGAGATATTGCAGGTCTCAGGTTTGAATATGTGTATTTTTATACACACATAGATCCACCCATATATATTAGAAACTATTGTTTATAACCATTCCTCCAATTCCAATACAACCCCACAGGGTTTATTTGCATTTTCTATCTTTCTCTATTTGTAACTCCCTTCTCTGACAATGAGAGAACTGGCTTCAGTTATCCTTAACATAATTACTTATTCATTCAATCCATCTGATATATAACCAAGCTCCATTACTGCTGCTGCCACCTCCACTTTGTACTTTTTTGCCTCACTGCACTTGGGCTCTGATTTCTTTTGGTCACCTTCTACATGGTTAACTTCTTTACCTTGTTCAGGACCTGACACTTTATGCCAGACCATCCGCTCCTCATGGACACCCACTTCACAGCACTGAGGTTGACTCCTCACGCTGGGTTGACCCTGAGGGGATAGCTTCCTTACCCCCATTCTTCTAGGATTTTCCTTGTCAGCTGTCCCCTGGTGGACATTCTCCTTACCACACTTAAGGGTTGACTCCCCTCACCAGGTTGCCACTCTATGGAGATGCCCTTCTCAACCTGCTCAGGTTTTGACATCCCACCCTAGACATTCACTCAGCAAGGATGTCCTCATCACCAGGCTTTGGCTCTGACCTTCCACTCCAGACCACCCATCTTGGTGGGACACCCTCTTCACACTGCTTGGACTCTGAGGCCCCAAGCCAGACCATTCCTCCTCAGGGACACCCTCTTTACTAGCTCAGACTCTGATACCACAGCAAGATGCCTCTCTCTGGAGACTTCTTTTCATCCTGTTTAGCCTCAGACACCGTGCTGAGCTGCCTCCATACTCTTCACACTCTGTTTAAGTTCTGATAGCCTCTTCTGAGCTGCATGGACCCCATTCCTGCATTGTCCTCTTCCTCACCACTCTCCAGCTCTGACACTCTGTGCTAGGTGGTTCTTCCCTCCTGCCCCCATTCCCCATAAGGACACCTCTTCACCCTGCTTGGGTGCTCAAGACTGAGACTCTCCTGGAAAAAGAACTAAGTGAGAGGATGTTAGGGATTGAATTTTGTACCCCAGGAAAACATGTTTTTGATTTTAATCCATTCCTGTAAGTGTAAACCTATTGTTTACAAGGACCATTTGAAGATGCTATTTTTAGTTAACCTCTGAATGTGGGTGGGCCATAATTCAATATGGCTGAAGTTCTTATAAGTAAAGGAAATTGGACATGAGGAGAGCAAGCCATGAGAAGCTACAAGTCAGAAGTCAATGGAATTCAGAAGATAGAGGAAAGTACATAGCCATTTGACAGAAAAATCCAAGGAACCCCAGGGCACACTGGCAACCAGACCCAGAATACCAGTCTTTGGGAATAACATATTACCTTGCAATGTCTCAATTTTGGATCTCTCCTAGTCTCAAAACTGTGAGCCAATGAATTTCTGTTGTTTAGGCAAATCCATTGTGTGGTATTTGTTTAGCAGCCAGAAGACTAAGGCAGAGGGCATACTCTTTCAGATATCAAAATTTATATAAAGCTACAGTAATTAAAACTGTATAGTACAGAGGTAGGGGATAGCCAAATAGACCAATGTAATTTAATAGACCATCAAAACATTAACCCACTCATATATGGACGTGTGATTTAAGACAAAGATGGCATGCTATGTCTTAGAAAAAGGTTGGACTTAAATAAGTGAAGATTTGTGTTGTGTTTATAAAAGTATTGTCTTCCTCAAGATCATGAAGATATTTTGCAATGTTATTATCTAGAAGCTATATTGTTTTATCTTTCACATTTATATTTACAACCCCATCATAATTGAATTTATATAGTAATCCATATAGGAAAAAAGAGTGATGAAAATAGAACCTCTACACAAAAAATCTCAGAGTATTCACACTTTTTATATGGTCACTGGTTACCAACACCAGTTGAAGCTTCAGATCTCTTAAAACTTGACCTCAGAAGTTTTGATATTCACCTGACCCATGGGTGCCTACCTGTGAAGCAGCTTAAGGTAGGAACAGAAGCCAATCCTCAAATGCAGCCCTTGTTGATTCAGAATGGAATAGAAAGGGCTTAGTCACTTGGCCAGCAAGTTTATATTACTAGCTATCCAAGAGAGATTTTAGAAGGAAGATTTCAGAAAAGAGTTTTCTAGATCTGTTTCCTAAGGATTGTAGATGATGCTTGTTCTAGTTTGCTAGCTGCTGGAATGCAATATACAAGAAAAAGAGTGGCTTTTAAAAAGGAGAATTTAATAAATTGCCAGTTTACAGTTCTCAGACCAAGAAAATGTCCCAATTAAAACAAGTCTATAGAAATGTTCAATCTAAGGTGTCCAGGAAAAGATACCTTGATTCAAGAAGGCTGATGAAGTTCAGGGTTTCTCTCTCAAGTGGAAAGGCACGTGATGAACATGGCATCATCTGCTAGCTTCATCTCCAGCTCCCCAGGTGTTTTTCTTCTTCATTACCACAAGTCAGTGGCTGGTAGACTATCTGCTTTGTGGTTCTGCGGCATTCTCTATTGTGGCTTTTTTGTGGCTCTGTCATTCTTTCTGCTCTCTCCAAATCTCCCGCTTTCTCCAAAATGTTTCCTCTTTTATAGGATTCCAATAAACTAATCAAGACCCACCTAGAATGGGTGGAGACATGTCTCCACCTAATCCAGTTTAATAACCACTCTTGACTGAGTCACATCTCCAGGGAGATAATCTAATTAAAGTTCCAACATACAGTACTGAATAGGGATTAGAAGACATGGCTGCCTTTACAAAATGGGATTAGAATTAAAACATGGCTTTTCTAAGGTACATGCATCCTTTCAAACTGCACAGTGCTGTTAGGGAATGGGTCTATTATGAGGTAGCAGTAGCATTTGGTAACCAATCTTTTTGAATTCTACCTTGGGAAACTGGGACTTCTGAGAAACTATGGGTCTTAATGGGTGTTAATGCACACACATGAGACCAAAGGAAGAGATGTTCATTGGATGCAAAATTTATATTTTGGGTAGCACATTTTCTAATTTAACTTATATGGTCTGTTTATTCAAACACCATAATCACATGGACTCTTGAATAGGGCATGATATCCTGTTGGTTTGTACAGGTTAGTATGATGCATCCCAGAGTAATTTGGGCAGAGAATAAAAAAGTATTTTCAGAATTCCTCTGGGGAACTGGGAAGAATGGAGGAAATATTCAACTTCCCCATATGGGGAATTCCTGATATTCTTGCAAGCAGTGAGGACAACCAATTCAATAGGATGAGCCCTCAATCTTGGCATTCACACCTAGGAAACTTATTCCTGCAAGGATAGGCTAAGCCTACTTCTAATTATGCCTAAGAGCCACTCCCAGAGAACTTCTTTTGCTGCTCAGATGTGGCCTCTTTCTCTAAGTCAACCCAGCAGGTGAACTCATTGACCTCCCCCTAAGTGGGATATGACTCTCATGGGTATAAATCTCCCTGGCAGTGTAGGCCATGACATTATCCTGGGGATGAACTGGAACCTGATATCATGGGATTGAGAAAACCTTCTTGACCAAAAGGGGGAAGAGAAAAATGAGACTTAAAGTTTCAGTTGCTGAGAGATTTCAAACATAGCTGAGAGGTTATCCTGGAGGTTATTCTTATGCATGATATAGATATCCCTTTTTAGTTCATGGTGTATTGAAGTGGCTATAGGGAATTTCCTGAAACTGTTCAATCGTATTCCAGTAGCCTCAGTTCTTGATGATGATTGTATAACTATATAGCTTTTATAACTATATAGTGACTATCGGGTTGTGAAAACCTTGTGACTGACACTCTCTTTATCCAGTTTATTGACAGATGAGCAAAATAATTAGGGCAATAAATAAATAAATAAATAATGGGGGGATAATGGGTGTGCTGGTTTGAAAGGATGTATGTACCCTATAAAAGCCATGTTTTAATCCTAATCCCATTTTGTAAAGGCAACTGTTTCTTTTAATCCCTATTCAATACTGTATGTTTGAATCTGTAATTAGAACATCTCCATGGAGATATAACCCAATCAAGAGTGGTCGTTAAGCTAGATTAGGTGACATCATGTCTCCACCCACTTGGGTGGGTCTTGATTAGTTTCTGAAGTCTTATAAAAGAAGAAACATTTTGGAGAATGGGAGATTCAGAGAGAGCAGAGCAGAATGACATAGCCATGAGAAGCAGAGTCCACCAGCCAGCAACATTTGGAGATGAAGAAGGAAAATGCCTCCCGGGGAGCTTCATGAAACAGGAAACCAGGAGAAGAAGCTAGCAGATGATTCCGTGTTCACCATGTGCCCTTCCAGATGAGAGAGGAACCCTAACCGTGTTCACCATGTGCCTTTCCAGATGAGAGAGAAACTCTGACTGTGTTCGCCATGTGCCTTCTTACTTGAGAGAGAAACCCTGAATTTCATCGGCCTTCTTGAACCAAGGTATCTTTCCCTAGATGCCTTGGATTGGACATTTCTATAGACTTGTTTTCATTGGACATTTTCTCAGCCTTGGAACTGTAAACTAGCATCTGATTAAATTCCCCCTTTTAAAAGCCATTCTGTTTCTGGTATATTGCATTCTGGCAGCTAGCAAACTAGAACAATGGGTAAAAGAAAAATTGGGAGATTGCAATAATAATGGTCACTGAGAGGAGGGGTATTCTAGTTTGTTAGCTGCTGGAATGCTATATACCAGAAACAGAACAGCTTTTAAAAAAGGGGAATTTAATAAATTGCAAGGTTACAGTTCTAAGGCCAAGAATTTGTCCCAATTAAAGTGAGTCTATAGAAATGTCCAATCTAAGGCATCCAGGAAAAGATACCTTGATTCAAGAAGGCTGCTCACCTGCCATGCCAGAGACCCGGGTTCAATTCCCGGTGCCTGCCCATGCAAAAAAAAAAAAAAAATTCTGCAAAAAGAAGGCTGATGAAGTTCAGGGTTTCTCTCCCAAGAGAGAAGGCACATGCTGAACACAGTCACGGTTTCTCTTACAGCTGGAAGGGCACATGGTGAGCACGGCATCTTCTGCTAGCTTTCTCTTCTGGCTTCCTGTTTCATGAAGTTCCCCAGGAGGCATTTTCCTTCTTCATCTTCAAAGTGCTGGTTAGTGGACTCTCTGCTTCATGGTGCTGCAGCATTCTCTGCTCTCTCTGAATCTCTTCCTTTCTCCAAAATGTTTCCTCTTTTATAGGACTCCAGGAACTTATCAAGACCCACCCAAATAGGTGGAGATGTGTCGTCACCTAATCCAGTTTAACAACCACGCTCAAGAGATGATTTAATTACACTCCAGGAAGATGATTTAATTACAGATTCAAACAGATGGTATTGGATAAGGATTATTCTGCCTTTACGAAATGAGATTTAGATTAAAACATGGCTTTTCTAGGAGACATACGTCCTTTCAAACCAGCGCAAGGGATAAGGGATTTTTTTAAAATTTCTTTTCCTGGACTTATGCAAATCTTCTAAAATGATCATCTGATAAGCATATAATTATATGATGATATCGTGAGTCACCAATTGTATACTTTGGAAGGTTTGTATGTGCGTGAAGATATCTCAATAAAATTTTTTTTAAAAAAGATTTAAAAAATAGCACACAGTGAAAATGCTTTAGATAGTTTAGTTGCTACAAATTCAAAATTTAAGAACTAGTGAGAACCTAAAACATTCAAATACATATCAGGTTGCATGTGTGTGTGTATATATATTTTTCATTCATTTATTTATTTTCACAAATATTTATTGAATGGTGTTGAAAAGTTTGGCTAGATGCCCATCAAATCCATTTCTTCCTTTTCTGGTAAGACCACAACTGAACTATATTTTCTAGCATACTTGGAGTAAAATGTGACCAGTAATTGAAATCTGGCATTAGAATAGGGTAGAGTGATATAAACCACTCTCAGGGTTGGTCTGTTAAAATTCATGCTAATTGCCATGGTTTGCTAAACCCCAGTCAATATTATTCCTGTTGACTTTTAAGAACACTTAGTCTCAAAACTCTATAAAGGTTTCATGCTCTAGGTTAGCCTTCCTGGAACTTATAATTCCTGGAGGGCTCTAGGTCAGATAAATCCTGAAACTCAGTGGGACCATTCTCTCCAAGATTATCAGCTTAATTTCATCCCCCTATCCTTAAGTGTGGACACACCCCTTCTCAACATGAAAAAGTCAGAATGGGCATTGCCCAAAGGTCCCTAAATAATTGGGAGAAGGATTAAAGGAGATGGAGAAGATAATAACAGAGAAAATGGGATTTAACAAGTGAGTATCGCTGCTGATCACTATATTACTATTCCCTCTAGTGTTTTGGAGCAGCTAGAAGGAAAAATCTGAGATCACAGAATGATAGCCCATGACAAACTCTGGAATCTATTCTGTAACTACTTGTTGAAGTGTGCTTTGCATATATGTTATATTTTACAATAAAAAACATTAATCATGCACTCATTTGTCAGCCTGTTCTTGGGTGAGGATTCCAAGAACCTGAGAAGTGGTGAAGCCACAAGATGGATCTTCACTCTCTGATTTGCTGCAGGGCTTTCCAGCTTGCCTATGTTTGATTGCAACATAAACAAATAAACTTTGATTTCCTTATCCACTGAGAGTTTTGGGATTGTTTGTTACAGCTGTTAGCCTTCCCTGATTAATACAAATACAATGCCTATTCTGTGCTGGCCCCCATCTAGAAATACAATAGTGAACAAACAAGAGACAAGGTTCCTACTGTCATTGGACATATATTATTGAATGGGAAGTAGGAAATAAAAAGTGATAACTTGCATCTGTATGGTATTTTATGATTTAGATGGGGAGGCAGACAATAAATAGTGATAACTTACATCTGTAAGGTGATTTATGGTTTAGAAAGTGCTTTCAGAGGCCTCAAATAATTTGATTTCATAACAAAATTTTACAGATGAGAAAGCAAAAGCTCAGATTTTGAGTGCCTTGACAAGATAAGGAGAGGAGCCCATTGTTCTCACCACTGAACCATGATACTTCTCAAGTATGACTATATGAAGAAAAGTAAGTGCTAGTCCTTGCCAGAAAATTTCATTGTTCACTTATATTTTTAAAACAATTTATTACATAGAAGTATGAGAATCTTTACTGATTATAAAAACAAACTATGGAAGCAATGACTATGATAGAAAATATGAGAGCCATCGGATGGAAATGAATATCAACATAAAAATGGATATTATGACATTATGGATTTGACTGTGTCCCCACAAAAGACACATTCAAGTCCTAACCCCTGACCCTATTTCCAAATTGGATCTGTGAAGATGTTATTAGTTAAGATGAGGCCAAACTGCCTAAGAGTTGCCCTCAAGAGAATCTCTTTTGTTGCTAGATGTGGACTTTCTCTTTCAGCCAACATAACAAGCAAACTCTTGCCCTTCCCCTGTCTATGTGGGACATGACTCCCAGGGGTGTGGACCTTCCTGGCAATGTGGGACAGAAATCCTAGAATGAGCTAGGACTTAGCATCAAGGCATTGAGAAAACCTTCTTGACCAAAAAGGGGAAGAGCAAAATGAGACAAAATAAAGCGTCAATGGCTGAGAGATTCCAAACAAAATAGAGAGGTTATCCTGGAGATTATTCTTACGCATTAAATAGACATCACCTTGTTAGTCAAGATGTAATGGAGAGGCTGGAGGGAACTGCCTGAAAATGTAGAGCTGTGTTCCAGTAGTCACGTTTCTTGAAGATGATTGTATAGTGATATAGCTTTCACAATGTGACTGTGTGATTGTGAAAACCTTGTGTCTGATGCTCCTTTTATCTACCTTATCAACAACAAGTAAAACATATGGCATAAAAATAAATAATAGGGGGAACAAATATTAAAATAAATTTAGTAGATTGAAATGCTAGTAATCAATGAAAGGGAGGGGTAAGGGTATGGTATGTATGAATTTTTTTTCTGTTTTCTTTTTATTTATTTTTCTGAATTGATGCAAATGTTCTAAGAAATTATCATGATGATGAATATGCAACTATGTGATGATATTGTGAATTATTGATTATATATGTAGAATGGAATGATCATATGTTAAAATGTTTGTGTCTGTTTGTTGTTACATTTTTTTAAAAAAATCAAAAAATTTTTTAAAAATGAGGCCAAACTGGATTTGGATGGCATCCTTATAAGGAGAGGAAATTTAGGATTAATATTGGTACTTTCTTCATAGGGTCATGGTGAGGATTAAAAGTAAAACCGCAAGCATCATGTCTAGCATATCATAAGTCATTAATCAATGTTAACTAAAATCAGTAAGTACAATAGCACTTTCTACCTGGTTTAGAGGTAACACAGATGAGGGAATGCTTACCTAGAGCTGAAGAGGTCAGCAAAAGTTTTCTGTGAAATGATGTCTAAGCGGGTTTTGAAGGAGTAATAATTTCTCCTGGGATATCACTGGGGAAAGGCAGTCCAGACAAAGCAAACTGCATATATAAGAACATGGAAGAACAAAATAGCATTGTGTGTTCAGGAAACCATGGGCAGTGGCTGGAGGGTTGAGCCCAAGGCATGAAGAATAAGGAGAAGAGATGCTAATGATTAAACAAGGAATGTGCATGAAATCCCTGGATTTGATGTGATCCTGCATTTGATAAGCAACTAGAAAGGTGTTTAAAACCTCTTTGTTTTGAAATATTTCAACCTCATGGAAAAGTTGCAAGAATGTTGTGTAAGGGTTCTCTAGAGAAACAGAACCAACCACAGAGATCTGTAAATATGAGGTGTCTCACAGACCTGTGGGAATGGAAGAGTCCACCATCCATAGGGCAGGTTGTAAAGCTGGCAGTTCTGATGAAAGGTCTGGGTGAACTCCACAGGAAGGTCTCACTGGCTGAAGAAGCAGTGAAAGAGTGTCTTTTCTCCCTTAAAAGTCTGCAACTGATTGGATTATCTCATAGTGGGAGGCAGGCCTTAGCTGATCACAGACGTAATCAGCTACAGATGAAATCAACTGACTGATGATTTAATACACCAACCTTCCCGTTTATCAACAATCCTCCAAATATCCTTGCAGCAACAGTCAGACCAGTGCTTGCCTGATCAGAGAACTGGGTGTAATCACTTGGCCAAGTTGACACCAGACCCTAACCATCACAAATGTATGAAGAACTCTGGTATATCCAGATCCTCCCCTTGCTGACATTTTACCACACTTGTTTTATCATTCATTTTCACTCTCTCTGTGTCTCAGAATATATATATTCTGGGCCAATTACATAAATACAGCACAACTGCTAAAGTCCCCTGATTCACAAGGATACAATACTACATGATTTCCTTTAAAGCAAAATATTTTATTTTCTTCTGGTCCAAAATACAACCCAGGATCATATGAAGCAGTTAGTCATCATGTCTTTAATTTTCTTCAATCTGAAAGAGTTCTTCAGCTCTTTCCTTACCTTTTGGAACATTAGCAGTTTTTAAGTGTGCAGGTCAATTATATTGTAGAATATCTTCAATTTGGCTTTGTCTAATATTTCCTCATGATTAGAATCATTATGGATCTTTGGTAGGAACATTATAAAAGACATATTGTTTTCATCTCCGTGTTCATTGTAGGAGGTGCACAATATTGATTTGTTCCATTACTGCCTACTGTTAAATTTGATAGCATTGTTAAGAGGAAATCTGTCAGGTCTTTCCACTGTGAAGTTACTGTTTTCCCTTTTGTTCTAGTTTGCCAGCTGCCAGAATGCAACACACCAGAGATGGATTGGCTTTTAATAAAGGGGGATTTATTTTGTTAGTTCTTCAGAGGAAAGGCAGCTAACTTTCCATTGAGGTTCTTTCTTATGTGGAAGGCACAGGATGGTCTCTGCTGGTCTTCTCTCCAGGCCCCTGGGTTCCAACAACTTTCCCCGGGGTGACTTCTTTCTGCATCTCCAAAGGCCTGGGCTGAGCTGCGAGTGCAGAGATGAGGTATGCTGAGCTGCTTAGGCTGTGCTACCTTGCAGTCTCTCATTTAAGCACCAGCCAATTAAGTCAAACATCACTCATTGCAGCAGACACACCTCCTAGCTGACTGCAGATGTAATTAGCAACAGATGAGGTTGTGTCTGCAGCAACAGAACTAGGTATGCTCACCTGGCCAAGTTGACAACTGAATCTAACTAACACACCTTTATTGTTATTTTTATTTCCCAATAAATATTTTTTTGTGGGTGAGAATGTAAAATGTGCAGCTGCTGTGAAAAATAGTTTGGCAGTTCCTCTGAAAGTTAAGTGTAGAATTATCACATTACCTGACAATACTGCTTCTAGGTATAGACCCCCAAAGAACCGAAAGCTGGGATTTGAACAGATATTTGCACAATGATGTTCACTGTAGCATTTCTCACAAACACTAAATGATGGAAACAACTCAAGAGTCCATCAACAGATGAATGGATAAACAAACTGGAATATTATGCTACTGTGAAGAGGAATGAAGTTTTGATACATATAACAACAAAGTACAGGGAAATAAGTTAAACACAAATATTGTATGTTCTCACTGATATGAAATAATGAGAATAAGGAAATTCACAGACTCAGAGACTAGAATACAAGTTATCAGGGCTGGGGTGGGGGTAGGAAATGGATAGTTAATGCTTAACTGGTACAGAGTTTCCCTTTTGGGTGATGGAAAAGTTTTGGTAAAGGATAGGGATGATGGTAGCACAGCATTGTGAACCCAATTAATGGCACTGAATTTTATCTATGAATGTGATTAAAAAGGAAATTTCAGATTATATATGTTACTAGAATAAATTTAAAAAGCCTTAGGACTTTACAACACAGTGTACACTAATGTAAAGTATGGACTACAGTTAATAGTTTAATGATAATAATGTTGTTTCATCAATTGTAATGAAGGTACCACACTAGTGCAAAGTGTCAATCTGGAAAACTGCATGTGTGAGGGGGGTATACGGGAACTAATATATTTTCTATCAACCTAGAGCTTCTCTAATAAAAAAAGTAAAGAAAATAGTAAGTGCTTTGTAATGAATCACACTGAGACCATGTAAATATCCTGCTCCACCACGAATATTCACTCAAGCATTTTAGCAACAATTGATGAGTCTTGCCCAATTAAATTATTATAATGGCTTTCAAGTGGGGGATTTTCCAACTCTATCATTCCTTCCACATTTATTAGTTGGTACTCTGTTGTAAAGAAGAGCTTACCCTTATTCCTCATTACTTTGTTTATTTTATGAGTATGAGCTCATGGATTACTATTTTTTAATGGATTTTAATCTGATATTATCATTATTTATTCTGCTAATCAGTCGCTCCTCGTTTGGCCACTGGGAGCATTCAAAGTGCTAATTTTAATAGTCTCCATCATTTTAAAAAGTTTTTATTTGCAGTAATTTCAAACTTACAGGACAGTTGCAAAAATCATACAAACCCTATACAGGGAACTCATGTACCCATATTCCCCCAGATACCAAGATCTACCATTAAACATTTTGCCACATTATTTGATCTATCTATTGTTTATCATCCATATGCCTATCTCTTTATCAATCCATTTTGAATCTTTCTCTGAACACTTGATTGTAAACTGAATACATTGTGCTCCTTGAACACATAATATTTCCAAGTTCCTTTACTATAAACAAGGATATTTATTCACTTATGTAATCAATTTAAGAGGAGTTACCAGTTCATGAAATTTAATTTTGATATAAAACTACATTGTATATTCCAATTTTTTTCTTATGTTCCAATAATGTCCTTTTGTGCGTTTTCTCCTTCACTTTTAGATTTCATCTAGTATCATGTCTTCCATTTAATTGTCATAATCTCTAGTTTCTTTCTTTCTTTTTTGTTTTTTAATTTAATTTTTAAAAATTTTATTGATATATTTTATATATTCACATACCATGTTAAAAAAGTCTATTGTGATGGTA
This sequence comes from Myrmecophaga tridactyla, assembly GCA_004026745.1. Lineage (NCBI taxonomy): Eukaryota > Metazoa > Chordata > Mammalia > Pilosa > Myrmecophagidae > Myrmecophaga > Myrmecophaga tridactyla. The sequence goes on from PVIY010028311.1 coordinate 25,671, forward strand.
AATACACAGCTATATAATGATATTGTGAACCATTGATTGTACACTTTGGATGATTACATGGCTTATCTTTCTTTCTTCTTTTAATACTGGAAACATATGCAACATAAATCTTCCCATTCCATTTCTTTCTTGCATATGATTCAGGAGGATTAATCACATCTGCAATATTGCAGTATAGTTATCATCATCCATTACAAAATTTTCCCTTCACTCCAAACAGAAACTCAACACTAGTTTTGCAACAACTCCTTATTGACCTTCTTCTGACCTGCGGTAACCTGTACTCTATTTTCTGTCTCTATGAGTTTGCATATTCTTTCATATTTTCTTTGTTGTTACCCTAGGGATTATTTTAACATCCTAAATTTATAATAATCTTATTTGCTTTGATACCACCTGTCTTAATTTTATAGGCTGCTCCAGAAGATACCATGAAATGCATTGGCATAAACAACAGGAATTTATTAGCACTCAGTTTTAAGGCCAGGAAAATGTCTAAATCGAGGCATCATCAAGGCAATGCTTTCTTCCTGAACACTGACTTCCAGCAAATTTTGCCTCATCTGCCACATGGCAAGGATATGGAGACATCTCCTGGTCTCTTCTTTCTCTTCTGGGTTCCCTTTCAGCTTCTTGTTTCCTGTGGCTTTCTCTCCCTCTGTCTGTACGTCATTCTTTTATAAGAATTCCAGGATTTTATTGAAGTGGGACACACCTTAAATGAAGTAACCTCATCAAAAGGTCTTACTAACAATAGATTTACACCCACAGGAATGGATTAGATTTAAGAACATATTTTCCTGGGGTACCTACAGCTTTAAACCACCACACTCCATCCTCTTGATCCTCAAAAGATCTGTTCTTTCTACATGCAAAATACATTCATTCCATCATAATATCCCAAAAGCCTTAAGTCATTTCATGAACAGTGCTTAGTACAAAGTCTCATCAAAATTGGTTATGGATATGGTCTGTCCTGGACAGAATTTCCCTCCATCTGTGGACCTGTGAAATCTAGAGAACAAGTTATCTGCTTCCAATATACAATGGAGGGATAGACATAGGTTAAACACATCCATTCTATAGGGAGAAACTAGAAGAAAAACAGGAGTCGTGGGTCCCAAACAATTCTGAAATCCTATAGGACATATTCTATTAGTTTTCAAGGTCTGAGAGACATCTGTGGAATGGTATTTTGTCCTCCAGCCCTAAGGGAGCACAGACCCAACCTGCCCACAAGTTTGTTCTGCAGACACTCTCTCCATGGATTCTGAGGGGGCAGGATCCACCTACTTCAAGCATTGGGATGGTTATCAGACTCTCTACAATCCCCAGGACAAGGCTCCACCCTCTGAGAACATTGAGATGGCAGCACTCTTCCTGAACAATGGGCGGAAGGCCCACCCTTTCCAAGTGCCAGGACAGACTTACCCTTTCCACACATATGGGTGGAACTGTTCTCTTACCCCAATAAGGGGTCTTTGTACAGACCTCAGCATTCATGGTTCTGCTCTTGAAGTGATTTCTCCTTCAATCTATCCATTTTTGTACCTTTTAGTCCAGGGTGACAGTGGTTTCATTCATACAGATCTTAGTAAAAACTTGTTGGTTTTGCATGTAGTACACAGGGGTCCAAGCAACTAGACAGTAGGAACGTCCACAGATCCTTCCCTGATAACTGTACCTCCAGTAATGATTTGCACTGAAATGGCTGACTGGATCCATGTTCAATTAAATCCTCACATGGTGCATTGTTTTCTGGGGATTTGCTTTCCAGAAGCTCAAAAATTTCCAAGCCATCAATTTCTGATTTATTTGTCCTGAAGGAGTTCAGTTCTTAGTTTAACCTTTGCCTCTCATATTTTGCTGTAAACTACAAATAAAGACTAGACTGCATTTTCCATACTTAGCTTGGAAATCTCCTCATGTCCTTTCCTTTCCATCTCCAGAACTTATAACATTTTATGTAGGGCTGGTCTAGTGCTGATGAAATCTCTCAGCTTTTGTTTCTCTGGAAATGTCTTAATCTCTCTCATTTGTGTATGACAGTTTTGTCAGATATAGAACTCTTAGTTAGCAACTTATTTTTGCTTTCAGAACTTTAAATATGTCATCCCATTGCCTTATTGCTCCATAGTTTCTGATAGAAATTGGTGCTTAATCTTATTGAGGCTCCCTTGTATGTGATATATTGCTTCTCTTTTGTGGCTTTCAGAGTTTTCTCTTTGCAATTGGCATTCAACAATTTGATCATAATATTTCATGGTGTGGGTCTATTTGGGTTTATCCTGTTTGTAGTTCATTAAACATCTTGGATGTATATATTCATGTATTTCATTAAATTTGGGAAGTTTTTAACCATTATTTCTTTAAATATTCTCTCTTTTTCTTTAAATATTCTTTCTTTTTCTTCCGGGACTCCTCCAGTGCGTATAATAATCACTTTTCCTTCCGGGACTCCTCCAGTGCATATAATAATCACTTGATGGAGTTCTGCAGGTACTTTAGGCTCTGGTCACTTTTCTTCATTGTTTCTTTTTCTGTTCCTCAGAATAGATGACTTCACTGATTTTATCTTTAAGTTCTCTGATCCTTCTGCCAACTGCAATCTGCTGTTGGACACCTGTAGGGAATTCTGAATTTCTGTTACTGTTGGTCTTCAGCTCTATTTGTTTTGTTTCATAATTTCCATCTCTTTATTACTATTCTCTATGTATTCATCTATTGTTTTCCTGATTTCCTTTAGTTCTTTGTCTGTGTCTTCCTTTAGTCCTTTCAACATATTTTAGACTTTTTGTTTAACCTGTATATTCCAGGTCTGGTCCTCCTCATTTAAGGTTTCTAATGCTTTAATCTTCTCCTTTGCCTGGGCTGGGGCGTCTTGTTTCTTTGTGTGTTTATTTTTTCTTTACTAGAAAAGTTATGGGTTTACAGAATGATCATGCATATACCAATATACCACTCTATTATTAACACCTTGCATGATATGGAACATTTGTTACAGTTGATGATGCACACTTTTATAATTGTACTATTAACTATAGACAATGGTTTGACTTATGATTAACTGTGTAGTGTTGTTTCATGGATTTATTTTTGTAATTTTTATTCCGCTACTATATATACAATCTAACATTTCCTCTTTAATTATCTACATATTGCAGTTCTGTTAATTAAGTTCACACTGCTGTGCTACCATCAACACCATCCATTACCAAAACTTTCCCACCACCCCAAAGAGAAACTCTGTACCAATTAAGCATTAACTACCCATTTCCTATCCCCACTCCAGTTCCTGATAACCTGTATGCTAGTTTCTGAGTCTGTGAATTTACTTATTCTAATTGTTTCAAGTCAGTGAGATTATATAATATTTGTCCTTTTGTATCAGGCTTAGTTCACTCAACATAAGGTCTTCAGGCTTCACCCATGGTTTTGCATGTATCAGAACTTCATTCCTTTTTACAGCTGAATAATATTCCATTATGTGTGTGTTCTCATTTGAAACTGTTAAGTACTGCAGAAAAGCCATGTTCTCTTAATCCTAATCCAGTCTTGTGGGGACAGACGTATTGTTTGGGTAGAACCTTTTGATTAGGTTGCTTCCATGGAGATGGGACCCACACTGTGTGGGTCAGTACTTTTGATTAGATGGAAATGTGACCCTGCCCATTGAAGTGGGTCTTAATTAGTGTACTGGAGTCCTTAAAAGAGCTCATGCAGAGAGAGCAGATGCCAAGACACAGATATTTGGAGATGCTTGGAGAGCTGATATAGAAAACCACTGGGAATCAGAAGGTGAAAATAGTGAACCTGGGAGCAAAGGATCAGGAGATCTCAAACGATGTGTCTCCCCATCTGACAGAGCAACCCTAGACATGATTGGCCTTTCTTGCGTGGAGGTGTCCTCTTATTGATGCCTTATTTTGGACAATTTTATGGCCTTAGAACTGTAAACTTGTAACTTAATAAATCCCCTTTGTAAAAGTCCATGCACTTCTAGTATATTGCATTCTGGCAGCTTTAGCAAACTGGAACAGATTTTGGTATGAGTGAAATGGGATGCTGTAGTTTGCAAATACCAAACTTGTTGGAATGGCTTTTTATATGCCTAAGGGGAAGATCCTGGAAGAACTGTAAGAAGGTAAATAGATAAGGACTGGATTGTTCTGAAGAGTCTGTTGGTAGAAATATGGATGCTAAAGGTTCTTCCACCTTAGACAGATGAATGTATTGAAAACTGGAAGAAAGGCAACCCTTGTTTTTAAAGTGGCAGGGAATTAGGCAAAATTGAGTTTTGGCATTGGATGGAAGGTAAAATTTGAAGGTGATGAGCTTGGATATCTGGCTGAGGAAATTTCCAAACTAACTGTGAAAAATGCAGCCTGGCTTCTTCTGCAGCTTATAGTAAAATGTGACAGGAAAAGCATAAGCTGAGAACAGAACCCTTGGGCACAAAGAACCCAGAATCTGATAGTTTGGAAAATTCTGATATTTTGGAAAATGAGATCACAAAGAATATTGCCTCATGGGAGGATTTAGCCAAACATGTAATCAGTCAGCAATTTCAGAAAAAGCCAGGATTGGAGATGGAGCTATCTATAAAGCATTTGTGGAAAGACAATAAAGCATATTGTCTGATGTGTTTGATCCCTGTATGCTGCATGCCAAGTCAACAATGTTTTTTGCAAGATCTGTATAAATGAAATCACTGCTGGTTTGGACTAAAAGGGGCAGATTGAAGGGAAAATAACTTCATAGGTAGAACCATGGAAACTAAGGTCTGGAGCCAGGAAATCTCAGGTCCGGAGAGCAGATTCATGCATGATTGTGGAGATAGTGAGTTTGCTTTGGAAGCAGAGGGCAGGCCTTCTGCATTGTTATTCAGGAAAAGTTTTGCTGCCTCAGACCTCAGAGAGCATGGGGCACATTCCTGGGGATTGGGGGTTGCTGATGAACATCCTATTGTTTTGAAGGGGTTGAGTGTGTGTTCCAGAGATGGCAGAGAGTCTGGGTGCTGCCCTGATGCTTGGAGATGGTGAAGCCAGGAACAAGGTGGTCTCCCCAAAGCTTGGACATGTTAAACCCCTCACCTCAGTGTTTGGAGAGAGAGAAGGGATGCTGTGTCAACCTTTGGAAAGGGTGGGAAAGCTGCTTTCTCAAGTGCTGAGGTTGATATAACATTCTATAAATGGTTGTTAGACCTTAAAATCTAATGGAGTTTGCTTTGCTGATTTTTGGAACTATTTGGGCCTGGTGATCCCTGTTTTCCTTTCAAATTTTCCCTGTGGAAATGAAAATGTTTATTCTATGACTACCCTTACTATTGGAAGCAGATAATTTGTTCTGAGTTTCTCAGGTCAATAGCAGAGGAGAATTTTGCCTTAGAAAAACCACACCTGATAACATTTTGTACTGTTTTTGATTTTGTATTGTTTTTGTATTATATCTGAAATTTTTTTCCTCATGCAAAAACATTTTTAAATTTGTACATTTAGTTACTATCATTGTACACTCTAGGCATTCCTAGATTATACCATCTTAGTCTTTATTATCTATCATTCCTTCTGGCTTCATTTGTGCCCCAGCCTTCCTCCCTCTATCATTCTCACATTGAGCTTCATTCAGTGTACTTACATTATTGTGCTACAATCAGGCAGTATTGTGCTATCCATTTCTGAACTTTTACAATCAGTCCTGTTGTACAATCTGTATCCCTTCAGCTCCAATTACCCAAAATCTACCCTATTTCTATCTCCTCATGAGCTCTGTTCTTAACTGAAATTCTCCAAGTTCATTTACTAATGTTAGTTCATATCAGTGAGACCATATAGCCATTGTCCTTTTGTTTCTGGCTTATCTCACTTAGCATAATGTCCTCAAGGCCCATCCATGTTGTTACATACTTCATAATTTTATTCTGTCTTACAGTACAGCTGTGTAATATTCCATTGTATGTATGTACCACAGCTGTTTAGCCACTTCTCTGTTGATGGACATTTTGGCTGTTTCCATCTCTTGGCAATTGTAAATAATGCTGCTATAAACATTGGTTGCAAATGTCTGTTTGTATTTTGCCCTCGTGTCCTCTGAATAGATACCTAGCAATGATATTGCCACGTCACATGGCAATTCTATATTTAACTTCCTGAGGAACCACCAAACTGCCTTCCACAGTGGTTGTACCATTTTATATTCCCACCAACAGTGGATAAGTGTGTCTCTTTCTACACATCCTCCCCAGCACTTGTCATTTCTGTTTTATTGATAATAGCCATTCTGGTGGGGGTGAGATGATACCTCATTGTGGCTTTGATTTGCATTTCTCTAATAGCCAGGGAAATTAAGCACCTTTTCATGTGCCTTTCAGCCATTTGTATTTCCTCTTCTGAGAAGTGTCTGTTCATGTCTTTTGCCCATTTTGTAATTGAGTCGTTTGTCTTTTTGTTGTTGAGTTGAAAAATCTCTTTATATATTCTGGATACTAGACACTTATTTGATATGTTGTTTCCAACTATTGTCTCCCATTGTGTGGCTGTCCTTTTACTTTCTTGACAAAGTTCTTTGACGCACAAAACTGTTTAATTCTGAGGAGTTCTCATTGATCTATTTCTTTCTTCAATGCTCATGCTTTGGGTGTAAGATCTAGAAAACCACCTCCTATTATAAGTTTTATAAGATATTTCCCTACAGTTTCTTCTAGAAGATTTATGGACTTAGATCTAATGTTTAGGTCTTTGATCCATTTTGAGTTAATTTTTGTAATGGTGTGAGATATGGATCCTATTTCATTCTCTTACATGTGGATATCCAGTTCTGCAGGCACCATTTATTGAAAAGACTGTTCTGTTCCAGGTGAGTAGGCTTTACTGCCTTATCAGAGATCAATTGTCCATAGATAAGAGGGTCTATATCTGAACACTCTATTCGATTCTATTGGTCAGTATATTCCATGGTATTCTTTATACCAGTACCATGCTGTTTTGAGCCACTATAGCTTTGTAATATGCCTTAAAATCAGGGAGTGTGAGATCCCGACTTCATTTTTCTTTCTCAGGATATTTTTAGCTGTTTGGGGCACCCTGCCCTTCCAGATAAATTTGGTTACTGGTTTTACTATTTCTGAAAAGTAAGTAAATTTGGGGGATTTTAATTGGTATTGCATTTGTGGTAGTTAGATTCAGTTGTCAACTTGGCCAGGTGAAGGCACCTAGTTCTGTTGCTGTGGACATGAGCCAATTGTACATGAACATCATCTGTTGCTGATTTACATCTGCAGTCAGCTAGGAGGTGTGTCTGCTGCAATGAGTGATGTTTGACTTAATTGGCTGGTGCTTAAATTAGAGACCGCAGGGTAGCACAGCCTAAGCAGCTCGGCATACCTCATCTCAGCACTCGCAGCTCAGCCCAGGCCTTTGGAGATGCAGAAAGGAATCACCCCAGGTGTTCTAGTTTGCTAGCTGCTGGAATGCAACACATCAGAGATGGATTGGCTTTTAATAAAAGGGGATTTATTTTGTTTGTTCTTCAGAGGAAAGGCAGCTAACTTTCCACTGAGGCTCTTTCTTACGTGGAAGGCACAGGATGGTCTCTGCTGGCCTTCTCT
>PVIY010028312.1:0-33205 GCA_004026745.1 Myrmecophaga tridactyla
TCAGATAAGGGTTTAATATACAGAATATATAAAGTGATTCTACAACTCAACAACAAAAAGACAAATAACCCAATTAAAAAATGGGCAAAAAACCTCCCTGCTATATGGGACATGATATCCAGAGGTGAAACACTCCTGGAAGGCATGGGAGATGACTCCCAGGGATGAGTCTGGCCCTGGCACCGTGGGATCAACAATGCCATCCTGACCAAAAGGGGGGAAAGAAGTGTAACTAATAAATATCAGTAGCTGAGAGATTCAAATAGAGTTGAGAGGCTACTCTGGAGGTTGCTCTTAAGCAAGCTTCAGTTAGACATTGCTACCTGTCATAAATTGCCAACCCCCAACCAAAACCATTCCGGCCAATCCTTAAGAACACCTAGGGCAGATTCTACAAAGGTTCCACACACTAGGGTAGCTTTCCAGAAATCTACAACCTCCAGATGGGCCCCTGGACCAGATAAGTCCTAAAACATAGAGGGCCCAGCCTCTCCAAAACATCAGATAGTTCCATCTCCCCACCCCATATTACTGACAGTCCTTCCAGCATGAAAAAGTTAGAATGGCCATAGCCCAAATACCCCTAAAGAGTGGGATAGAAAGATCAAAGGTGATGATGTAATTATACAGAGAAGGTAGCATTTAACAAACGAATATGATTGCTGAATCATTAAATTGATATTTCTTTTAGTCTCCAGTATCTTAGAGCAGCTAGGAGTAAAAACGTCAAATTGTGGAATCGTAACCCATGCCAAACTCTGAAATCTGTTCTGCAACTAATTGTGGTGCCATGCTTTGAAATTTATTGCTTTTTTGTATATATGCTATTTTTCACAAAAAAGAAAAAAAAAAGTTGATTGCAATGATAAAAAAAAATATTCCTTCTAGCCTCCAATATTCTGGAGCAGCTAGAAGGAAAAATCTGAGATGAGAGGATGGTAGCCAATGATAAACTCTGGGATCTTGCAACTACTTGTTGAAGAATGCTTTGAAAAGTATTGCTTTTTTTTCTTTCCTTAAAAAAGTTTAAAAAATGGGTAAAACAGATACTTTTTTGAAGATGAAATAGAAATGGCTCAAAAACATATGTAAAGATGCTCAGCTTCACTGGCTATTAGGGAAATGCAAATCAAAACCACGACATATCATCTTACACCCAATAGAATGGCCATTATCAAAAAAGAAAACAAAATTTCAAGTGTGGAGAGGATGTGGAAAAAGAGGCACACATCCACTGTTGGGAATGTGAAATGGTACAACTGCTCTGGAAGGCAGTTTGGCGCTTTCACAGGAAGCTAAGTATAGAACTGCCATATCATCCAGCAATCCCATTACTAGGTATATATTCAGAGGAACTGAAGGGACAGACACAAAAGGACATTTGCACACCTATGCTTATAGCAGCATTATTTGCAATTGCTAAGAGTTGTAAACAGCCCAAATGTCTATCAATGGATGTGTGGCTCCATAAGCTGTGGTATATATGTACAATGGAATATTACACAGCTGTAAGACAGAATAAAGTCATGAAGCGTGTAACAATGTGGATGAACCTTGAAGACATTATGCTGAGTGAAATTAGCCAGAAACAAAACAACAACTACTAACTATACAGTCTCACTAATATGAACTAACACTAATGAGCAAATTTTCAGAGTTACAGTTAAGGACACAGGTTATAAGGAGATAGAAAGAGGGTGAGATTGGGGAGTTGATGCTGAAAGAGTACAGAATGTACAAGATGAATGACTGTAAAAATTCAGAAATGAATAGCACAATACTCTCTGATGGTAGCATAATAATAAGTACACTGAATGAAGCTAACGTGAATATGGTTGAGGGAGAAGACTGGGGGTACATATCACACCAGCAGGAAAGATAGAGGATTCAAACTTTGATAACATAACTTAGGAATGCCTAGAGTGGACAGTGATTGTGATTAAATGTACAGGTATAAGAATGTTTTTGCATGAGGGAGAATAAATGAACATCAACATTGCAATGTGTTGAAAATGGAATGGTATACAGGAAAAATATAATCAATGCGTTGTCTATAGTCAACAGTAACATTGTGATATGCTTCCACTAAATATAACAGAGGCATCATACCAAAGCAGGTATGGGATTCTTTGCAGAAAAGGAAATGTCTTCATATAGAGTGTGGTGGTGAAGTCATGGTTATGTAATTATATCAGGAACCTTTGATTTTTTACTTCAGTTGGACAGTATGATGTAAATAAAACTTTAAAAATGAACAGAGAGAAACAAGCGCTAGAGAAAATGTGGCGAAAGAGAAGTTCCTATTCACTGTTGGTAGGGAAGCTGAGAGGTGCAGCCCCTCGGGAGGGCAGTGTGGTGGTTCCACAGGAGGCTAGGGGTGGGGTTGCCATATGATCCTATAACCCTGTTGCTAGGTATATACCTGGAAAAAACTGAGAGTGGGGACACAAGTGGACATTTGTACATTGGGGTTTATGGCTGCAGTGTTTGAGATCCACAATGGATGGAGGTGGCCTAAAGATACAAGGAGGAATGGTAGGGGGAACTTGGGTGTATACTACTGAGCGGCTACAAGAAGGAATGAAGTTGTGAGGTATGCAGCTAGGTAAATGAACCTTGAGGCAGTATGTTGAATGAAATGTCAGAAACAAAAGACAAATACTATCATGCCTCACTCATATGGACTAATTAGAATATGCAAACTTGGAGAACTGAGCCAATAGCATGGGTTACCAGGATGGGGCCTATTGTAAAAGGTCCTAGATTGTAAGTTTTTACAGAAGTCACATCTATTTTGAAGTTGTAACTGTTATTTCTAAACTCTGAGATAATGAGCTATTTGTGTATACCTGGTCACTCCCTGAAACTTTGGGTATTTGTATGACACCCGAGTCTCAGAGTTAGAGCTGTGAAGCTATTGAAAGTCAGCCTAAACCCATAAGCAACTGTTTAAAAAGTTGAAAAAGTGATCAGACATCAACTAGAGATATGAAAGGAGCTGATCTGGACAGGACTAAGGTAAATCAGACGATAAGGTAGACCATCCTATACTCTGTAGGAATATATCATTTAGACCATATCATATAGGATGATATGGTCTAAATTTTAAAACTTCAACTTCGGTGTGCGACCAAAGGAAGAGATGTTCATTTGGTGCAAAATTTATATTCTGGGTAGCACATTATCTAAGTTAGCTTGTATGGTCAGTATTTGAACATCATAATCACATGGAATCTTGAATAGCGTGTGAGATCTTGTTGGTTTGTACAGGTTAGTGTGATGTGCCAATATATCCCAGAGTAATTTGGCTAGAGAATAAAAAAATTACTTGCAGAGTCCCTTTGGGGGACTGGGAAGAAAGGAGGATATATTAAACTTCTCCATCTGGGAAATTCCTGATATTCTCACAAGCAGTGGGAACAACCAATTCAATAGGCTGAGCCCTCGATCTTGGGGCTCTCCTCTACGAAAATTATTTCTGCAAAGGAGAATCTAAGCATACTTATAATTATACCTAAGACTCATCCCCAGAAAACCTCTTTTGTTGCCCAGATGTGGCCTCTTTCTCTAAGCCAACTGGGCAGGTGAACTTACTGCCCTTTCCCCTACACAGGACATGACTCCCAGAGGTGCAAGTTTTCCTGGCAACAAGGGACAGGACTCCTGGGGATGAGCCAGGACCCAGCATTATGGGATTGAGAAAGCCTTCCTGACCAAAAAGGGGAAGACAGAAATGAGACAAAATAAATTTTCAGTGGCTGAGAGATTTCAAATAGAGTCAAGAGGTTATTTTGGAGATTATTGTTATGTATTACATAGATATCCCTTTTTAGTTTATGGTGTATTGGAGTGGCTAGATGGAAGTACTTGAAACTGTTGAACTGTATTCCAGTAGCCTTGATTCTTTTTTTTTTAACTGACAAACAAAACAACATACAAACATGAACATTCTTAACATACAAACATTCCATACATGGTATACAATCAATGGTTCACAATATCATCACATAGTAGTTTATTCATCACCATGATCATTTTTTAGAACATTTGCATCACTCCAGAAAAAGAAATAAAAAGAAAAAACTCATACATACCATACCCCTTCCCTCTCATTGATCACTAGTTTTTCCATCTACCCAATATATTTTAATACAATATATATTGTTCCCCCTACTTTTTTTCTATACCTCTTACCACACCCTTTCATTGATCACTAGTATTTCGATTTACTCAATTTGTTTTAACATTTGTTCCCCCTATTATTTATTTATATTTAATGCATATTTTTTACTCATCTGTCCATACCATAGATAAAAGGAGCATCAGACACAAAGTGTTCACAATCACATAGTCACACTGTGAGAGCTATATCATTACATTCATCTTCAAGAAGCGTGACTCCAGTAGCCTTGATTCCTGCAGATGATTGTATAACTATAAAGCTTTTCCAATGTGACCGTGTGATTGTGAAAACCTTGTGTCTAATGCTCCTTTTATCAGGGTATGGACAGATGAGCAAACAAATGTGGAGAAAAAAATAATGGGAAGAAGAGGTAAAAAAAAATTGGGTAGACTGAAATACTAGGGGTCAATGAGAGGGAGGCTTAAGGAGTATGGGATATATGAGTTTTTTCGTTTCATTTCTTTAATGGAGTGATACAAATGTTCTAAAATGATTGTGGTGATGAATACACAACTATGTGACAATATTCTGAGCCATTTTGTATATTTTGCATGGACTGCATATGTGTGAAGATATTGCAATAAAAATATTTTTTAAAAATGAAGGAGAGGTGGAGGGGGGTAAGATTGCCACACAGCGAGTTGTGGAATTTAGTTAGACCTCTACCACAGCTTGTAAATAGCCAGGAACTATCTGGAACACGTTTAGGGGACTTCTGTGACTGGACATACACTGTATACCAGTCTGGAATGGGTGGAATGGCAAATCCCAAGAACTGTAAGTCTCCCAAGTCATGAAGGCTGGCACCCCTCATCCACTGGCATGGCAGGCTATCTTGGAGTTGTTTCCCTGAGGGAAAATGAAGAAGCCTCTACTAGGAGCAAGGAAGGTGCTCAATGAAGCTCCAACTGCAGAATTAATTATCAAATTCGGACTGCTAAACACAAGCTCTGGATATACAAGCACAATACTATCTGATTGAAACACAATATTATAAGTGCAGTGAACAAAGATGAGCATGAGTTTGGTTGAAAGAAGAAGGCAAGGGGCATGCATGACATCAGAAGGAAAGATAGAAGATAAAGACTAGGACTGTATACCTTAGTGAAACCTAGAGTGGGATTAAATATACAAATATAAGAATGCTTTTATGTGAGGGAGAACAAATGAATAATGTCAACAGTGCAAGGTGCTGATGGGACTGTACATGGAAAAAATACAATCAATGCAAACTAGAGTCTATAGTGAACAGTAACAATGTAATACACTCCCAGTAAATGTAACAAAGGAAATATACTAAAGCTAAATGTCAATAGGACGGGATATAAGGGAAGATATGGGATTCTCTGTGTTGGTGTTGCTATTTATCCTTTTTTAAAAATATTATTTTTTCTTTATTTTTTATTCTTCATTATTTTCTTCTTCTTCCTTTTTTTCTTTCTTTGCAGAACAAATGGAAATGTCCTCATACAGATTGAGGTGATGAGTGCATAACCGGGAACCAATGATTGTTTACTTAATATACATTTTATAGTATGTGAATAAAACTGTTTAAAAAATAAACAGAAAGATAAAAGTGCTTCAGAAAATGTGGAGAGAGGGTTGTACTATTTATTCCCTATCCACTTTTGGTAGGGAAGTAGAATGGTGCAGCCCATATGGGCATGCGGTGTTCCGAAGAAGGCTAAGTTTAGGATTACTATATGATCCTGCAACCCTGTTATTAGGTATAGACTTGGAAGAACTGAAAGCAGGGAAGAACAAATAAACATTTGCACACCTGTGTTTATGGTGGTAGTATTCATGATTTGCAATGGATGGAGGTGGCCTAAGGGTACACTGACTGATGAGCAGAAGGCTGAAGTGTAGTGTATACACACAATAGAATGTCAAGTGGCTGCAAGAAAGAATGAAGTTGTGAAGCATACAATTAGGTAAATGGACCTTGAGGCAATATGTTGAATGAAACAGGCTAGAAGCAAAAACACAAATATTGTTACACCTCATTAATATGGACTAACTATGATGTGCAAATTCTGAGACTTGATTCCAAGATAACAGGTTATCAGGGAAGGCTTACTGTAAAGGTTCCTAGATCATAAGTTCTTACAGCAGTCACATCTATTCCTGAGTTTTAGAAACCTATTTCTAAATTCTGAGATGCTGAGCTCTTTTTCACAACTTTTTCACAGTCCCTAGAACTTTGGGTATCTGTGTGACACCTGTGTCTTCAGAGCTAGAGACAGTTTAAAAAGTCTGAAAACGAGTTCAGACCTCAGTTACAGATATGAATGAAGCAGATATGGTTAAGACTAAAATAAATCAGACTAAAGGGTAAAAGATGATATTGTGTTTTAAAACTTCAGCTTCTATGTGAGACCAATGGAAGAGATGCTTATTTGGTGTAAAATTTGTATTTTGGGTAGCACGTTAATTTAATTTAAATAGTCAGTTTAAGATCAAACACCATAATTACATGGGATCTTAAATAGGGCGCAAGATCTTTTTGGCTTGTACAGGTTAGTGTGCTGCCCCAATACATCCCAAAGTAATTTTGGCAGAAAATAAGCAAGTACTTGCAAAGTCCCCTTGAGGCACAGGGAAAAAACGTGGAAATATTAAACTTACCCACCTGGGGAATGCCTGATATTCTTGCAAGCATTGGGGACGACCAATTTAATAGGTCAAGCTCTCAATCTTGGGGCTTTCCCTTATGAAATTTATTCATGCAAAGGAGAAGCTAAGCCTACTTATAATAATGACACCTAAGAGTCACCCCCAGAGAACCTCTTCTGTTGCTTAGATGTGTACTCTCTCTTGAAGCCAACTCTGCAGGTAAACTCTCTGCCCTACCCCCTACATGGGACATGACTCCCAGGGGTGTAAATCTCCCTGGCAATATGGGTCATGATTCCTGGGGATGAGCCTGGCTCTGGCATCATGGGATTGAAAAAGTCTTCTTGACCAAAAGGAGGAAGAAAAATGAAACAAAATACAGTTTCAGTGATTGAGAGATTTCAAATAGAGAGGTCATTCTGAAGGCTATTCTTATGCATTATATAGATATCCCTTTTCAGTTTTTAATGTCTTCAAATAGCTAAAAGAAAATGCTTGAAATGGTTGAACTATATTCCAGTAGCCTTGATTCTTGAAGACAACTTTATAACTATATAGCTTTTATAGAATGATCGGGTGAGTGTGAAATACATGTGGATGACACTCACTTTATCCAGTGTATGGATAGATGAATAGAAAAAAAAAAGGACAAAAATAAATAAATAATGGGGGGATAAGGGGTATGGGATATTTGGGGTGTTCTTCCTCACTTTTATTTTTATTCTTATATGTATTTTTTTTGAGTAACGAAAATATTCAAATATTGTGGTGATGAATGCACAACTATGATGATACCATGAACCAATGATTGTATACTTTGGATGATTATCTGGTATGTGTATATCTCAATAAATTGCATTAAAAAATGAAGGAGAAATTAAGACCTTCCAAGATAAACAAAAATTGAGATAGCTCATTGTTTATATACCTGTCCTATAAGAAATATTAAAAGGAGTCTTTCAGGCTGAGATGGACACTAGATAGTAACTCAGTCACACGATTAAAGGTAACTACATAGGTAAATATACAACACAGTATAAATGTATTTTTTTGGCAACACTTTTTTTTTCCTATTGATGTAAAAGGCAACTCCAGAAAACAATAATCATAAAACTGTGCTGATTGGTGTATAATTTATAAAGATCTAATTTGTAAGATAATATTAACACTGGTGTGGAGGAGGAATGGAATTATATAGGAGCTAAGTCTTTCTATACTATTGAAATTAAGTTCATATTAATCTGAACTAGATTGTTATAAATTAAGAGGTTAATTGTAATCCCTAAAACGGTCACTAAGAAAATAACTCAAGAAATACAGTTAAAAAATAAATAAAAAGAAATAAAAGCCAAAGGAATTAAAATAGTATAACAGAAAAATACCTAACATAAAAGAGTGAAGTTAGATTCCTATCTCACAGCATCTATAAAAATTAATTCAAAATAGAGAACCCTAAATGTAAGAAGTAAAACCAAAAAAGTCTTAGAAGAAAATGTAGAAGTAAATCTTTATTACCTTTGATTAGGCAATGTTTTCTTTAAATATGACACAAAAAATACAAGACACAAAAGTTAAAACAAGTGGATCTCATAAAATTTTAAAACTTTTATGCTTTAAAGGAACCTATCAAGTATAAAGACATCCACAAAATGGTAGGAAATATTTGCAAATCACATATCTGATAAGGGACAATATTAGAGTACAATATTCTTCTTTAGATATGGTATCACTAAAAGTGTAGGCAGCATTGGATTAAAAAGCCAAGAAATGCTTGAAGAAGAAAAGTAGGAGGAAATTTTAGAAATACTTAGAAGTACTTAGAAGATGGCTATCAAAGCAGAACAGGTATCTGATAAAGTCCAGAGACAGTTATACTGGTTAGAGTACTATACTGGGACAAAATTTGGGAAAAGCAGGTGTCAAAGAGTTTGAGAAACCATTTGAAGGACATCAGAGATAAGTACATAGGAATTAGATGGGTGGACAAGGAAGCTTTCAACATTCAAACAGCAGTCTAGTGTTGAGGGTCAGGAACAGAGGCAAGTAGTCTGAATAGCATGGGATTCCAACTCCAAGCAGCGAATTTCAGTAGTAAGTAGACAGAAGACACGAGCCAAAAAAGGCTAAATTCAGCCCCAAGCTGGATATGTCTTAGATGCTTCCAATTTCAGGTTAAAATCCAATGCCAGAAATTTTCAACACCTGAAAAACCTCTGCTGCTCAGACTACAAGCTCACATCCATCTCCTTTGAAGAAAACTTTAAGTATGATGAATTTAAGTTACCATATAGAGGTTTTAGAAAATGAAATGCATAAAATAACATTTCTATCATCATTAAAAGCTCTCTACAATGATCAAAGCAATATCTAGGCATCTATCAGATGTAATATAAATAGCACATCATTCAATTTTTGTTCTAGGATAACAAATAAAGATTGGTTATAGTGTAGTTATTTTTTTTCAAATAAATACTTTAATACTTTACTTTTTTCAAAACAAATACTTTAATAAAATTTAAAACCAATATTCTAGGATTCACATTCTACTTCTAAAATAAATGACTGGTAAATTGTTTCAATTCTGGGAAGGTTTAAAAATGAATAATGAAATGATAAGGTAAATAAAGTCTAATATAATTTAAAATTTGTTATTTAATATATCATATCAGAAGATAATAACAGTATATAATATATATTATTGATATAATAGTTTGCTTGCATTGAGCTGACAATTTTTTTTAATACAAATAAGCTTATAAACAGTATCAGATGTTTAAGATAACTGAATTTACTACATTAATAGGTTTAATTTATTAGATTTACAAGAACTGTTTAAGTTTTGGGGAAGGTTATGATTATTAAGGTTTAGGTTTTCTTTCTCAGGTATTTTAAGTGCTTAAGAAAACAGAATATAATGAAATCAACAAACTCAGTTAAAAATGTTAATATAATTTAATTGGCTATTATTTATGTGACCTAATTAAGAGCGATTTCTTTTTTTCAACTTGAATTAAACATTGGGGGAAAAGTGAAAGTTATTATGCTTATATTTTCTACTATTTAAAAATTAAAGGCTTAAGGAAAGAAATAATGTTTTCATTTGTAATATTAAAACTGGAATATTAATTTAAATTATAATTAACTGTAAATAATTTTTTCTATATACAAAGTCCCCCTTTGAACATTAAAAACCTTAAATTGAGACAGATTACTCTAAAAAAATTAACAATTGGACTGTCTTCAGACTTGACACAACAATAAAATCCAGAAGAAAATGGAATAATATTTTCAAAGCATAAAAGGTAAATGACTGTGAACTCAAAATTCTATACCCAGCTATACTTTCATTCACTTAAGAGGTCAACTTAAAGACATTTTTCAGACAAAGAAATATGGAGAATTTACTTTCTAAGTGAGAATTATTTTAAAATATGGTGGCTCCAGTGAATTAAGTATTCACATCCTCAGTTCCTGCATGAGCTGCCATGTAAGAAATCCAGCTCTCCTGCTGAAGAAACTACATGGAGAGGGAGAGACCCAATCATTCCCCCATCTCAACTGATTCCAGGGTTTAGAGGACCTGCCAGCTGAATACAGACACACAAGTGTCAATTGTGACCAATGTATCACACTAATTCAAGGCATTAATAAGGTGGTATATAGGAACTCTACATTTTATCATGATTTGTCTGTAAACCTGTAACTTCTATAATTAAAAAAATCATTTCTTTACTGGGACTAATAAAGGGAAATGAAAGGCAATCTTAGCTATTATACAGGGAAATTCCTAACTCAGACATTAAACCTATTAGTTAGACATAACTACCATGTTCAATTTTGTAAACATATTAGGCTTTTAAAGAAATCCAGAATAATGAAATCCAGAAGATATTCAGGTTCTCAGGGGCTAATGTACTTAAGAATTCAAACTGGACCCAAAGCAATTACTTGAAAGAAGCCTTGTTAGAGGAGAAGATAAAAAACAAGGTGGCATCCGTGAAAAATATTTGAAATCCACTCTTTCTTAGAAACTTGATCTAATTTAAAAAATAATTTTCTAAACAAGGATACACCAAACCAGTTGGTATCCTGCCATTTATACTTTATCAACAAAGCCAGGATTAATTCAATTCCACAACTTGCTCCTTATATTAGTGGGAATTTAGCAGCTTTTATTTTGCTTAGCTAACTTTTTGTTCGTCTGCTTAAAAACAATCATCAATAATATTTTTCTATTAGAAACTCTACTTTTCTCAAAAGTATTGCTCTCATATAAAAAGATTATTAATATAAAAATAATAGTACAGGGTGGTGTGACAGTGGCTCACTGGCAGAATTCTCACCTGCCATGCCAGAGACCTGGGTTCGATTTCTGGTGTCTGCCCTTGAAAAAAAATTTTTTTTTAAATAATAATAATAGTACAAATTTTCAAAATATAATGAAAAACGAAACCTGAACATAACTATAGAAAATCATGATTATGTTATATACCTTGGTGCAGTAGAAGCAACACAATTAATTTTATCACTATGTCTGAATTTGTAATTCAAAAGAATATTACAATATCATGTAATTGCTAAACAGCCAAAGTTTCATTTAAGTATGAAGTACCTATATACACATTATATAAGCCTTTCCAATTTGTAAAGTTTTATTTTACAAAACAAAATGTGAACACTTATTCTCATGTGGACCCAGATGTGAGGAGCAAAGCCATTTGTTAAAGTGACCAGTGACGGCAGCCAGGAAATTGTGTGGTGGAACAAGACATAAAGGGCACTTTCACTGTCAGCAGAAGATAACATCGCTGAAATGCCAAAGACCAAGCATAATTAAGTGGGCTGATGAAACAGAATGACTATAAAATGAGTTTTAATTGGTATTAAGGCATGTTTATATACTCATTTACTATGTTTATATGAATATATATATATATAAATGGGCATATATAGACAAGTTTATATGTATATGTTTATATGTTACATTAAAATATTTTCATTATTTTAATCATTTTCATCTAGTACCCCAACACTAATATATGAATAAATTGCAGTCCTAGATTGTATCAGGTATGCTAGTTTAGATTACACTATGTTTTTAAATGAAACGATCTGTTGAATAATGCATAATTATTCATTAAACCAATAAAAAGCCAGATAATTCTGCCACAACATTACAGTAGGGCTTAGGAATTAAAGCCAACAGATTCCTCTCTAGCAGGGATTCAAGTGGTATAAGATAAGGTTGAGCGTCTTTAAAAGGAGCAGTTGAACCCTCAGATTTTCTGCTCTCAATTCACGCAGAAATTTATAGGATTCCTCTCTGGAAAAATTGACTAGACCAAGAGAACAGACCTACAAACACTGACTTTGGGAGGTGTCCTTTTGAAGTGGCTGGACTTTTGCCTGATTGCCCTAGAACAAAGCCTACCTCTCTAGTCTCAACTCCCACTACTTTTCTCATATCCTTCACTGAACTAGAGGAGAAGCAACATGTCCTTAAACCAAAGGACTGGACCCAATTAGCTGGTAATCAAAAAATCAGCTCAAGCAAAGCCATAAAAAATGATATATACCATACTTGGATATTTCAACAGTTCATTCACCAAATTTTTGTTGGAGTATTCAAGGCATTTTCTTTGAGGAAGTACCCACTGAATGAATTCTACTTTGTTTCTTATACAAACCACAAGCCTAATACATCTTTTCCAGTTTTCATTTCTTAAACACAGAATGAAAACTTAAAAGACATGAAGAAAATGAGAACAGAATCCTTCAAGATTTTTTAATTTGCCCCCAGTTTATCTTTGATAGTTATTTTGCCCCTCCCCCCCCTTTTTTGGTGATTACCCTTTTATCCATGTATTCAACTTTGCTTTATAGAAACTGTTTCTTTTCATATACAGACTTTAATTCACAAGCACATAATTATGGAACTACAATAGCAAGTACAATAGAAATATGTCAGTTTAGAATCAAGCATGACTTCTAGAGAGTATTAGGACTTCCTTGATCCTAATTATATGCACCTTCCCAAAACCCCTATATCACAAGGATGCAGAATGAGAGGGAGAGCAATAGAAGACTAAGCAGATTTGGCAGCCCCAATAGGGTCATGCAGGTGAGGAATTTGAAATGTATTCTACTGGCAAAGAAAAGTAACCGGAGGACCTAAAGGAGGAGAGTGATATCGTTTGTGTTTTTAAACGATCCTTCTGAGCCTGATATGAAAAACTGATTATGGAGGACGAAGTGAGCAAGCAGAAGAATGGTGACTGTACTACAGTGATAACAACGGAGATGGAAAGCAGAAGATCTGGGATGTATTTTGGAGAAAGGTGTCAAGACTGGCAAATGCACTGAATGTAAAGGGGGAGGAAAGGGAAGAAGAAAGATTTCTAGACTATTAAACTTGAGTATGGGAGCAGGGGATGGAAGTGTATTCACTAAAAAAATTTTATCAAAAGAGCCAGAAGATGTTAAGCCGTTGATTGCATATGGAATTTGAAACACAGTAAAAAGACTGGGGCTGGAGAGGTAAATCTGGCTATTAAATAGGTTCCTTTGAACTTTAACTTGAAACTTCTCTTCTTTGTTTAATCCACATTGGGCAGTATCTCTTGATTACCTGTATACAACTGTATTTTTATTTTTCTCTTTTTAAGGCTTATAACATCAACATTATTTTGTAACCGTATTTACACTTTCCATATTTTGTCTACAACTTGATCCTAAAAATTGAAAACTAAATAGCATTTACAAAATATATCATTACATAAATTTTGTTCACTGAAGGACCAAATATTGTGCTAGGATTACATTTCCTTCTCACTGGGTTCAAAGTACAGTGCCACTTGAAGGAAAATGGTTCTAGTACTCATAACAAATAAATTCTCTTTTCTAGGTTAAAAATTATGTTCTCTGAGAAATATGAGAACATTGCTCCATTATGCCCTTGCATCAGTGCTGACAAAAAGTCTAATTCCAGGTTGGTTGTTATTCCTTAGATGGTGACTTATTTTTCTTTCTCTTTCTAGCAGCTGCTAGAATCTTTTCCTTACAATTGGTATCTTGCAATTTCATGATGATAAGTGGGGCTGAGTCTTTTCTTCCTTTATGTTTGGAATATACTATCAATACATTCTATACCTCATAGAATTGGTGTGAAAATTAGAGTTAATATTTAGAACATACCAAAACGTGCCTGAAATATAGTGTGCTGGTTTGAAAGGATGTATGTACCCTTGAAAAGCCATGTTTTAATCCTAATCCCATTTTGTGAAGGTAGCCATTTCTTATGTGATTTAATCAAGAGTGGTTGTTAAAATGGATTAGGGGAGCTGTGTCTCCACCCATTTGGGTGGGTGTTCTAGTTTGCTATCTCCTGGAATGCAACACACCAGAGATGGATTTGCTTTTAATAAAAGGGGATTTATTTCATTAGTTCTTCAGAGGAAAGGCAGCTAACTTTCCACTGAGGTTCTTTCTTATGTGGGAAGGCACAGGATGGTCTCTGCTGGCCTTCTCTCCAGGCCTCTGGGTTCCAACAACTTTCCCTGGGGTGATTTCTTTCTGCATCTCCAAAGGCCTGGGCTGAGCTGCTAGTGCTGAGATGAGGTATGCTGAGCTGCTTGGGCTGTGCTACACTGAGCTCTCTCATTTAAGCAACAGCCAATTAAGTCAAACATCATTCATTGCAGCAAGCACGCCTCCTAGCTGACTGCAGATGTAATCAGTAACAGATGAGGTTCACATACCATTGACTCATATCCACAGCAACAGAACTAGGTGCCTTCACCTGGCCAAGTTGACAACTGAATCTAACTACCACAGTGGGTCTTGAATGGTTTACTGGAGTCCTATAAAAGAGCAAACACTTTGGAGAATGAGAGATTCAGAGAGAGCAAAGCAGAAAGACATAGTCACAAGAAGCAGAGTCCACCAGCCAGCGACCTTTGGAGATGAAGAAGGAACAGGCCTTCCAGGGAGCTTCATGAAACAGGAAGCCAGGAGAAGAAGCTAGCAGATGATGCCATGTTTGCAATGTGCCCTTCCAGATGAGAGAGGAACCCTGACTGTGTTCACCACATGCCTTTCCAGATGAGAGAGGAACTCTGTGTTGCCATGTGCCCTTCCACTTGAGAGAGAAACCCTGAACTTCATCAGCCTTCTTGAATCAAGGTATCTTTCCCTGGATGCCTTAGATTGGACATTTCTTTAGACTTGTTTTAATTGGGACATTTTCTCGGCCTTAGAACTGTAAACTAGCAACTCATTAAATTCCCCTTTTTAAAAGCCATTCCGTTTCTGGTATATTGCATTCTGGCAGCTAGCAAACTAGAACATACAGTATGCATTCAATAAATACTATGTTTTGATTATTATCTCCCTTTTATTTTCGCTCTTTGCTGGAGCTCCTGAAAAGCTGGTCCTCCCAGACTGATCCTTTGTGTTGCTTTTCTTCTCTCACATTTTTTAGGTTTTCATTTTATTGTTTTATGCCCTTGAGATATTTCCTGGACTTTATACTTCAAACTTAAAAAAAATAATAATAAGTTGGTGTGATTCTGTTCTTTGGTTCTCCATCCATAAACAAGAACAGGATGGGGAACTGGCTTGCTTTACTAAAGTAACTGGTGTGGTAGATGACATCTGGTTAGGTTTTCCTCATGAAAAGGACAGCTAACTAGGAATTTGATGCCTCCAACTATGGAGTATTCTACTTGGGGGTACAAAAATCTATCCTAGCAACCATAATTTTCTACTGGCAGATGGTACGATTAAGATTTTTTACTTTGTTTTGTATTTAATTTTTGTCAGTGGATAAAATACCAGGCTCTAGCAGTCTTCATTCTGGGATGGGGATAGTGCTCATGAATGGAGTGGTTATTTAATAGATTTTTATTCCTGCCTTCTGCTATGCCTGATGACTGAGCCTACAGCTACTCTGGGGTTTCGTCAAGCACTTTGGCTCTTCTTTGCTGCATCTCCTCTGAAGTATTCTACTCTGCGGCTGCTTTGCTCTCTCTTATCCATCAAAGATTCTTTTCCACATTCCAGAAAGTTTGCAACTTTTCCTGTGTTCTTCCTTCCATTCTTTTCACTTTTATGGGTTTATCACTTTGCTACTATTTTAATAGGGTCTTGGAAGACAGATGTTTGGGATTATTCTAACATCCTGAACCACAAGTGGAAACTTCATTACCTTTCTAAATGAGAGGCACTGTTACAGATTATCTCACAATTGGTCCCTCTTCATTAAATACTACCTTTGAGGTAGAAATCATGCTGAATATGGCAATTTTCCAATGTCCTGAACTTTAATCTCACTCTCCTGTTTATCTTTACCTAGACTGGTCAGATCACAGAGGTAAGAAGGCTAAAATTAAGCTAGGGGGTGGGCCACAGTGGCTCAGCAGACAAGAATGCTTGCCTGCCATGCCAGAGGACCTGGGTTCAATTCCCGGTGCCTGCCCATGTAAAAAAATAAAAAAAAATTAAGCTAGGGACTCTTGACTTCTAAAAGAAATCCTCTGTATCTACTGTCAATCTTCTGTTGTCTACTGTTACATGTATTTGATGTTCAGCTCATGTGCCCTCAACTTTCTTGGTCTGGGATGAGGACCAGAGTGGGTGCTCAATAAATACATTTTTGTTTTGACTTGATTCTACACTTGCTTAAGTAAGATTTGCTAAATCCTATGTCTCAGGTAGCCATGATTAAGATGTGGGTTAAAACAAAGAGACAACTTGAATAAAATATGAAATATTTAATTAATTATAGTGATATTATTATCAGGGGAAATGAATTTTAGATCTGAAAATGTCTTACTGAATGGTCTGTGTAAAAGTATTTCCTAAATTATGTTTGTGGGATACCAATTAGAGAGAGGATCTACTGAAAAAGGGTGAGGTAGTCAGTGAGTGGGGAAATGTGGCATTCTTTATTCCTCTTAGGCTCACAATAAAGCATTTAAGTTCTACAGTGAACTTAAACAGTTTATAAACTTAAACTTAACAGTTTATAAATTGTCTTCACCAAGCAGATTTGATCACTGCCCCACTGCTCCCACGTTTTTTCACAGCACCTATGAACATCATATACAACTTGTGTTCCTCAAGGTATACTCTAAGAGATACATCCATAGAGTGTTGCCTACCCTTTCAGTAGTTATGATAATGTTCTAAAACACGTTCGCAACAACAAGCAGAATGCTACAAAATTTCTGATTTGAAGGCTATCACTAATCAATACAATTTCCATTGTTTTATTGAACATATCTGGAGACAGCTGGCCACTAAGAAGAAATAAGGAACAAACCGATCAATGGCTGCGTTTACCCGTATTTTCAACTCCTGTAGAGAAGTAATTTTCTCAGAAGGTGCCACTACATTTAATATGTCTTAATCTGATAGCAATAACGTGAGTTACTGAAGAAGTTTATCACTGCTAACTTTACCTATTCCACACGAAGGCCTTTGCATCCTGCTATGTTTGACTGGCAAAACCAAAGGACAAGTTGGTTTTTGGAAGTCACTCCTCTGGGTGCTCTTAGTGTCATAAGGTGGTTGAAAGCGATGTTCCAGTGCTTTACCATGTGACCACCAGTCACCCTTTATAGAAAAAAAATTGGAAACACAAAGTTGGATACTGTAGGACATTTCCATATGTTGCTTGACATCTATAAGAATGCTCAGTAATTCAACTCAAGTTACAGGGATCTTCTAGTACTAAAATAGAGTTCTGAAATCTAGGAATAAATTTCTTTTCACAAAGACTGCATTTATTTTTTAAAAGGCACCAAGGCACTTAAAACTGAATTATGTATTTTTAGCTAAAATATAGCTGCTAAATTCTTTACCTTCTATCATCAAATGGAGAGAATTTGCACAATTGCACAATATATACTTATAAGCATATGTACATATTTAAAATGATTTAATCTAAAAAATTATGTTCTCTATCATTCGTTATGGCCATATAAATAATGATATCATTACTTAAGGTGGTATTTTTCAAACTTTTTAGTACATGACCCACACCACAAAATACATTTTATTTCATACCCAGAGTACACAATGTATATACATATAAAACTGAAACAAAAGTTTCTCAAAACAATATTTTTACTACAGATAGTGAGGTCTGAAATTTTTCTAATCTATTTTCTTTTTATTGCTTTTCTCTTCTATTTCATTTTACAATGCAAGTTGCAACTCAGTAAGGTGATTTATAACTCACTGACTCAGTTTGAAAAACTTTGCTCAAAGGGGAAATATCTCCAACGTTATTGAATATTTAGGTCCTAAAACTTAGCCTAAGTACACAGGATAGGGAGCGCTGATAGATTCTTCTTAGCACATATACCTGTTTGATCTCTCAGAGATCAAATGACTTGATTCTGAACAGAAATTAAAAACTGGCAGGTCAAACAGAAGCAAGGGGACCTTGGAAAAAGGTAACTGTGACCTCTAGGAGCTCTTGAATATTATAAGAGAGCAAAAGTAATTTTGGGGTAAAATCAAATGCCTACCTTGGGTTTTAAGGAAGCAGACCTGCCTTAGCAAAGCAAGTCAACTTGATTTCATAGTCAAAAACTTTAAAATATATATGAGTCACGGGGGATGAATGTGAGGTTTTAATAAATGAAATTTCCACAATACAACTGAGACTATGTTTGTAGATACAAAAAAGAGGTATCTAAAGAAACCTCTATGGCTGCACTGGGGGTTAAAAGACATAAAAGGCAAGAGAGGCACAATATCTAATTCAAAAAGATTTAACGGAGACAACTTTGTCAGAAGACTGCCAAGAAGCTCAGAAATAGAAGAAATTCGTGAAATATGCCAAAGGCAGCAAAAATAGGATTTTCTGAAGAAAAAAAAATTCCTGTTGGAATCAAGAAATCAAGGAAAGGCTGAGCATTTGGAGAACACAGTACTCTGTTCATAACTGAAAGTCAGAGCCACTCAACTCCTATTTTGTTTTAAGTTCTGTTATGGGAAATTATTTCCAAACTGAAAAAAGATAGAATGAGCATGTAACAAATTGGGAAATAAACCCTAAATACTTGAGGGGAGAGTCAGATCTCACTTTGTTAATTCAAGTGAGCAGTAGTTCTTAGGCCAAGAACAAATTGTAACCTGGGGTCGGGAACAAGTTTACAGATAGGATCATAGAAATGATTCTTAGTAACTAGATAATTTGGGAGAATAGGAGAGATAGGTCTCATTTTCCAAAATGAGAGAGAAGGTGAATTTTAAAAATTTACACAATTTGATATAAATCCTAGGAAAATTCTATAACTGATCAATAAACAGATGGTGTCTTCCTCACTAACTGGCTGAAAGTAGCCACGTCTTACTGTTGCCAAAATGCCCGCTTCTGGCAGCTATCCTACATTCCACTTCACAATTATGATAGTACTGATTATGTCCTAAAGTCTAGGATTTACAGACTTTATCTTATTTATTCTCACTACAATTCTATGAGGTAGGTAAATCCATTTACAGATCAGAAAACTGCCAGCAGATTAAGTAATTTGTACAAGGTATATGACTACTAGGTGACCAGGCTGCCACAATTCAAGCCCCAGCCTATCTGTGCATGCTCTTAATTTCTGTACTACACTGCTACATCCAATCTCCTGAGGACACAAAACTAGATAAGCACAAACTAACAAATTATCTCAAAAGAGAAACGCATACTTCGCATACCCTGAGAAACTTCTCCTGTGATAGGTTCTTAAGGCGTATACTTTATATCATCTACTTTTTGCTGACTAGAAATTTTTTTTTTGCTAACACTCAGGACTGGAAAAGCACTACAAAATGCCTGGTGGATTTTAATTTTTTCTTAAAGAGTGTGATATAAATGCTATTAGAAGTCTTTATCCTTAAAGCAAGCATATTAATTCATCTTTCAAGCAGACTTATTTTGAATTGAAAATTTCACTAAAATGGTCTCTCTAGTTTCACAAAAATTAAGGAAATACTGAACAATTTTCCCTAAAGGAAAGTGATTGGTGACTTTAACACCCTATAGTTGGAGAAAATGTTCTGCTTAGAATTGTAAATTGGGTGCATCTTCATTCCAACAGAATGCAACATTAAGGTTAAAAAAATATTGTTTTTATGTCTCCTATTTCTAGATAGGCTTCTCTACGCCTGAAAACTAGCATTTATTCCCGGAACAGTGTATATGTGTCCATGCACATGTGCTTACCTTTTTGGCCCAAGCATTTGCTCATAAGAGATTATGAGATTAAAGAGAGAGAGAGGTGGAGCTTTTTTTTTTTTTTCACTTCACACTGAAGGGAAGGGCTAAGAAAAAAAAAATTAAAAGGACTGCTTTGTCTAGCATCACTTAAACTGGATTGTGGGGGGGGGTTACACAGCTATTTATGACTAAATAAGCCAACTGGAAAATGTCAGCTCATGTGATTGCTCTGCCTGGGCTTTGGGGGTTAGACCACATCTTCTAGAGTGTGGAGAGGGTTTCGCCAAAAGAGATCATTGTTCCCAATTCCCATCTTTGGATCCAGAGATGAAGAAGTCCTCCCTCCCAGCCCAAGGCCTGCATCCTTTCCTGCCGCTGGATGGCTGCCCCTCGGGCTCCAAGGCAGGGAGATGCCTGAACATTCCGGATGATGTGGCTCCCACTAAGGCCCTGCCACTGGAAGGTCTCAAGGAATTGCACTGTATGGCTCTTAGCCACACTTGGAAGTCACTGTAAGGCACTCTCTTTGCTGTACTTGTTATCTCCATTACCTTATTTTCCCTTCTTTGGGAATTTAAGAGAGTTCCTCTGGGGAGAAGTAGTAGAAAGCATACTGGAGATGCCAATTTAGAGAATGCAAGAAGTACTAAGCAGAACTCCAGAGTAGAGGCCATAGAGGCCAGGCCAAAATGAATGCCATTAATGACTGGGGTCTGCAGAACACGAAATCATGCTTTGAGGGTTCCCAAAGATATACGGACATCTGACAACACTGTACATAGACAATTACATTTTATTAGTAGAGCTCAGTGGCTTTAAGAAATGGGAATGCTGTCACAAACATTAAAGTGATCAAGGTCTACTGGATATATGGTATGTAAGTTCATCCTTATTTTGGTCTAGAAACTACAAAGTATGTTGAAAAAATAACTTTCTTTCAGCAATTCTATATCCCTAGATACAGTTGTTCCCAAATTATGCTCTGTAAAACAGTTGTTCTGTAGTATATTAAATGCTACATAAAGGAGATTTCCATAAATAGATTTGGGAATTAGTGAGATAAGCAAAGTTGAAAAGTTTATCACAGGATCTCTCAGGAACTTTATAAACTAATGTGAAGTGTGAGGCTCAAAGAAGGTAAATAAAAATCTATTTGACTTTGGAACTCTATTATATTGAGCACCTAGACCAGGGCCTAGTATTCTGAAAAATACACTTTAGAAAATGCCTACCAAGTATAATCTCTTTTTAAGTACCAATATTTAAAAATACAAGGCAACCAAACTAATCTTCATTGGAAGTGACCAAACTAAACATTCCTTTAGAATTTTCTAGAACCTCTAATTTTATGTGCCTGAGTAGAACTGTATAAGTGGTTATATCATTAAAAAATCTTGTAAATTAATAAAACCAACGAATCTGCCGTGGGGTTTTAAAGATATTTTCTTAGCAAATTGCATAAAAGATACATAGTTTTAAATATTTAGGCAACGTAATTTCCTTTGCTCTTATTTCAAAGCCAGTTAATTTGTTTTTTAACCAAGCTAACTTGTTAAAAAAGAAATCATCTTAAATAAAAGAACTAAATTTATAAATATGTGAAATAGGTATTTTTTATTACTCCTTGGATGCTTAGAAATGAGTACGTCTTTTTTCTTTTTTTTTTTTCTTTTAATATGAACACTCCCCTCCCTCTACTTGTAAAAACTCCCTTTTAACTGTGTGATATATCTGGGATCTTTCTCTGCAACTTTCCCATTCAAAAGCATTATCAGCCTCTCTTACAAGACCTCTTACTTCATTTCAAGCTTACTTTTACCATCTCAAAGTCACAGTCTATGACTCATTGAGCTTTTAGCGTTAATAAACAATGATTCTACTAGCTACTCACCCTGTCCAGTCTTGCTGACCACAACTCTTAATACCATTGTTCATTTACTTTTAAAAAAAAATATTTTTATTGTCAATCCTTAACAAACATACTAACATTCTTGACATACAAACATTCTATACATGGTGTACAATCAGTGGCTCACAATATCATTACATAGTTGTGTATTCATCACCACGATCATTTTTTTAACATTTGCATCTCTCCAGCAAAAGAAATAAAAAAGAAAAAACTCATACATACCATAACTCTTACCCCTCCATCTCATTGACTACTAGTATTTCA
Organism: Myrmecophaga tridactyla; assembly: GCA_004026745.1. Taxonomy (NCBI): domain Eukaryota; kingdom Metazoa; phylum Chordata; class Mammalia; order Pilosa; family Myrmecophagidae; genus Myrmecophaga; species Myrmecophaga tridactyla. Next base: position 22,195 of record PVIY010028312.1, read on the forward strand.
CTTTACTCAATTCATTTACTTTTTTCAAGAAACAAAAACTTTTAAATGAAAAATTAGTTGGGATTACATTTTGAAATCTAGTACTTTGTATTTCTATTCTGGAACCAGCTTCTTTCCCTTACTTTCTCCATGCTAACAACAGATTCAGTGAACAGTCCACTTTAGTTTCAACCCTGAACTAGGGCTAAGGAGCGTCATTTATTAACTTTTATAAGAACTCTGAGAACCTCACTAACCTGGATTTCTGTACCAGATTTATTTACCCAGGACAAACCTGGCCTAACAATAAGAACTGATTTCTTCTAAATCCAAAACAATTTGTAAAGGCAAGTTTATAAGTGTAAATAGCCTTAAAACTAAACTAAATGGACGGGCAAGGCTTTATTCCATGATATGACAGCACATTTGACCACAGAATTCCTGCCCCAAGAGGATCTCAAATTCACACACAGTGTCACAGTGTGCTGTTTTAGGACAACACAGTTGATGTTATCACTGAGAGAGAGCTCACTAAAAGCAATTAAGTGAAATCACAACTATACCTAACTCAGCCCCCTAGCAGGGATGAGGAAAGAAGTGAAGTAAGGCAAGGCCAACATTGCCATGACTGTCACAGACCACATAGATGGCATACTTTTCCTTTTACAAATGTGAAGCTGGGCAATACCTATATGAGAAGTTATTTTCTCTGCTGTGGCATAGTTTGAATACCATCTCTCGGTCACTCACCAGGCCCAGCACTGTACTAGGTCCTCTATCCTGCTCTTAGTGGAAGATGGTGGACTCTCCAGCCTCCAGTTATGAGTTGCACAGAAAACAGCAGACTAGGACCCTACTGCCACTAACAGCTAATGTTTACTAGACGTTTCTGCTTGAGCAGTGTCCTTTCACGTGTTATGCATGGTCTACTTCCAGGTCACTACATTCTCACTCTCTTACTCGCTTCAGATCTTTACTCAAATGGCCTTCTCTGACCAGCTATTTAAAACAGCAACTCTGCCTCTAGCATTCCAATTTACCAGCATGTGAGGAAGGATCTGGGGCCAGCATTGCGATCTATTATAACAGTATGGAGTAGTTCTCTGGAAGTCACATATAAACCATGTGATACCTACAGTCTACTCATGGTTAATTGGATCAGGGTGGTTACTTAACCAAAACTACACATCTGAGTGTGGAGAGATACAAAAAAGCCTCTCCTTTTGAAGTCAAAATTAGTATCATGGTTTCCTTAATAACACTCTATTGTCCTTAATAACACCATTTGAAAAAAAATTCTTTTACTATGTATCCAGGTTCTATACATCTCTTCATTCAATATTGTTTATCATCATTATTGTGTTATGCACTTAAAACTATTGATATATGGCCTCTGCTCTCAACATGTTTAGGAAAAAATAGGAAATAAGTCACTAAGGATACAAGGTGATATATGACTATAATTAGATTCAGGCTAAGTTCTACAGGATTTTGTTACACAAAAATGTTACATATTTTGAGCATTATGTCAGTTGCTCTATGTTTTCCATCTGTTGTAAATCTCAACAACAAACAAAATATGTATTTTTATCCCCATTTAGCCACAAAGTAATCGAAGTCTAGTACCTTTAAGAAAGTTGCTCAAAGGTCACTTAGCTACTGAACATCAGACCCAAGATATGAATTCAAATCTTGCTAATCTCAGAACTCAGGTATTTTCCATTAAGTAAAATTGTCTCCCTATGATAGGAATCCCTTCTCTATACTAATATTATGGTGATTTTTAAATTTTAAAAATATAAAAATAAAAATGTGGAAATATATCAATTTCATATTATTAAATTTTGAACTGGTTACATTTTTATCCAATTCTTTTTATGTAAAAATCTTTATATTTTATTATATAAAATTATGTATGTTATTTGTCCATCCATATTAAACCTTTTTAACAACATAAAAAAAACTTATGAAGGAGAGTATTACTATTCTCCTTGTATCGATAAGGAAACTGGAGCTTAAAATGAGTGATTTGCCCAAGGCCACATAGCTAGTGTGTGGTAGCCACAAAAAAGGAATGAAGCAGTGATATATGCAATGCATGGATGAGTCTCAAGTGCTTTATCCTGAGTGAAAGAAGCCAGATTCAATTTATATGACTTTCTGGAAAAGACAAAACTACAGAAAACAGATTAGTGGTTGCCAGGGGCTAGGGTGTGGGAAGGGGTGACCACAATCAAGGAGTTCAGAGGAATGTCTTGGAGTGATGGAAATGTTCTATATTTTGTTTGTCACAGGATAACATAACTGTGTACATCTGCTAAAGCTTATAAAATTGTACACTAAAAAAGATAAATTTTATTGTACATAAGTATGGTAGGCAGAATAAGGATCCTGCAAAGCTGTCCATGTTCTAATCCTTAGAATTTGTGGATCTGTTACCTTACATGGCAAAAGGGATTTAGCAGCCATGATTAAGTTAAGGATTTTAAGGATGGGGAGATTATCCTGGTTTATTTGAATTGGCCCAATGTAATCACAAGTGTCCTTTTAAGAGGGAGGCAGAGTGTCAGAGAGAGATCTGAAGATGCTGTGCTGCTGGCTTTGAAGGTGACAGATGGGAGCATGAGCCAAAGAATGCAGGCTGCCTCAAGAAGAAAAAAGGTAAAGGTAAAGGTAAAAAAACAGATTCTTTCCTAGAGCCTCCACAAGGAATGCAGTCCTGCTTACATCTTGATTTTAACCCAATAAGGCCAATTTTGAATTTCTGAGCTCCAGAATTGTAAGAGAACAAATTTGTGTTCTTTTAAGCTACTAAGTTTGTGGAGTTTGGTACAGCATCAATAGGAAACTAATACAGTAAATTATACTCCAACAAATCTGACAAGAAAAAAGGTAATGGAATATATTTTAGTATGGTATAGTAATTAAGAACGTGGTTTGGCTAAAACAACAGACCTGAGTTAAAGACATGACTCTGACAAGTACCATGTAACTTTGGATAAGCTAATAATCTTTTCGAAGTTACAGTGCAAATTAAAGGATATAATTTATATAAAGCACTTAGCTCATTCCCAGCACTTTATACACTTTCAGTAAATGATAGCTATTATTTTACGGAAAATATGAGTTACTGAGTATCAAGGAAAATTTTTATATCAGACTATGTGTCACAAATAAAATATCATAGAGTAAACTTCTTTAGTAAGCTGTTAAAATGATTATTTGAATTTCTTCCATTTATACATATATATATATATGGCTTGTATGTACATGTCATCTGTGAGAATAGTTTTAGATTACTGCTTTCAGCTACTAGTTTATAAAATGTACTACTCAGATGTGTCACATCCTTTAAATAGTCTGTGACCAAATTATCCTGCAAAACAGCTTTTGAATCTAAATTCTCTATTTGTATAAAATGAGCATCCATCCAAACCTGCTTTTCTGGCCCTTTTTTGGGATCTATGTAAGGAACTGGTTCATTGAATGTTCTTGCATTTGTATTAATGAATTTAGCATAATATACACGTCCTCTCCTGACATACGGTTTTGAATATTGTATGCCTTTTCCAGGTTCTTTTTCATGTTTGATTTCTTCCTTTTTTTCAGGTACATACACTATAGCACCATCTTCTATTTTATGTTGTCTGAAAAACATAAGTAGTAAATCATTTATCCTAATAAGCAGTTCAGTACTAAGTTATATAATTACATAAAATAAGATTCAAGTATGTTCTGAGCATCAGTCAAGACAATTTAGCCTTTGTTAAAAGTTATAAAGGACTCATGCTGTTAAAATTTGGTAGGGTATCTTCTCATTCTAAATTATATGAGATAAAGGGATCTGTATTAATTATGATTATTCATTATAATACACCAGTGCTGTGCACAAACTCCCACTTGCTTGGAATAAAGAAATAGAAGTGATCTAATCATCCTTACAAATCATGTTTGCAGTATGTATGCATGTGGCTAAGTCACAATGCTAATCTTAACTCATCTTCTTTAAAAGATCTATTTCTAAGAGATGATTTTTTCTCTCCTTTTCCTAGTAAATATAGCCATCTGGAAAAGGGTAACTAATTTTAAAAGTTCACTTAGCACACTTATAAAACCTTTATTTATCTTTATGAGAAAAAAACTATTGTGCAGACCTCAGAACAACCAATCCAATCTAATGCTTCTAATAACTACACTGGTACAAAATGAAAAGAACTACATGAGAATATTAAAGAAGTGTTTAGAAAAACATATTTTATAAATTTTTTTCTCCTTTTACGTTATACTATACAATAAAAAAAAGTTTAACAAAAAAAAGAAAGAAAGAAAACAGGGGCCTAGATTGTGAACTTTTAGAACAGACACATTAAGTCTGCAATGGTGATTGTTATTTCTGGATTTTGAGAGGCTGTTTAATATATATATATTTAGTCTGGAACTGAAATTTTCTGTAGTGCATAATCTAACTCAACCTATCTGTATAGCTCCTTTGAACAACAGAAATATAGGAAGCCCAGAATAAGAAAGAGGTCTTTTAATTCTGTAAAGAGTATAAAAAAATTTTTTTAATTCCCCTTTTAAATAAGGAGTAATACACATTATAAAAGGCAGTCTTTTAAAATTTCACATTTAAAAAATAAGGGTAAAAACAAAATACATGCAGTTGAGTTCTTTTTACTTAAACATTTTAAAAATCAAAGCCCTTATGAAGGACAGTGAGTCACTAATATTCCAAATTTATATGAAAAATTGGTAGTTTTATTTAGCCTTGCACACAGCCCTTAAAATATAACCTTTTCTCAATTCAAAGTCATATCCATCTCTTTTATCATGCCATTTTCCACTGAAATCCTCCAATGGTTTTCCATTGCACTGACAACAAATTACTCTTTTCCATATTGTAGCTCTAAGGCCTTAGGTGACCCTGCTCCAGCTAACCTCTTCAGCCCCACCTGCAGCCACTCTCCTCTCACTTGTGGTTCTCCAGCCACTCCACCCTGGACATGCCAATCTCTTTTCCCCTTAGTGTATCTGCACAAGCCGTTCCCTCTACCTGAAGGGCACTTCCCTAGCTCCTTGCTTAGCTCTTTACCATTCAGGTATCAGCTTAAACACTATTTCCTCAGAAGCTTTTCCAAGATTTCCATTTCCCTATTCCATGTAGTCTCTATTTTACCACTCTGTTTATTTCTTTTGTAATCATTACTACAATTTATAATTTATATAACTAACTTTTTGTTTACTTATTTTTTAGGAGAGCTACACACACTCCTTACTGGTGATTAAGTTTCATGAAGATGGAGATAATGCTTGACTCATCACTATGTACATGACACCCAGACAATCATCCTGTTCATCGTAGTTAAATAGTAAATAGGCAAATATTTATGCATTTCTGGTGAACCTGATGGAATTGCTTTTACTTTGCTTTGACTATCCCCACATACATGTGGGGATTCTGGTTCCCTGCTTCCCAACAAAATTTGCTCTCTGCAAAAGGTATGAAAAAAACTAATGTTGCCTGGCCTGATCAAGATGGTGGAATGAGATGCTTCGGGGATTCACCCATCACAGAAGATTTGAACAACCAGCAAGAACTGGCAGAATTATCTTTCTCAAAGCTCCACAAAAACAACTAAAGTACTGCAGTAACTAGGTGAGTGCAAATCAAAAAAAGGGCCACTTAAATGTGGAAGATTTCTTGGTGTCTTAGCTGGTCCCTTCCCAACCCTTTACTGCTCAGCTCAGAGTCCGTAATCACAAGGCAGATCTATGGTCCCAGTACCAAAGGGGGCAGAGTAACCTTTGTGCATGTTCTGGGAGCATGTATGTCTGGCCCAATCTGTTTGGTGGTGGCCAGAGGGACTCCCCATCCCAGAAATTTTCCTGCATATAAAAGGCAGCTCACAGAACTCTCCTATAGAACAATGTGGGGGAGCAGTCAAGTTGTGCTGCCTGGGGCAAGGGAATGCTGGCTGTAGGACACAGTACAGCTTCCTAGTCCTTGAGGACAGTATTTCCTCGGGAAGAGGAGACATTTGTATCCATTTAAATACAGAATTCTTAGGGCCACATGTGCCTGCCCAAGACAAGAAAAGGATCCGGAAGGCCCCAATACTTTGGCCCAAAGCTATTCTCCAACTTATTGTATGGGTAAGCTCTGAAGAGGAGCGTGCCCACAAAAGCCAATCTCCAAAGACTGGGAAAGGTGTTTTCTTTCTGTTTTTTTTTGTTAGCGCCTGGCATGCAAGGAAAGCCGTGTCATAACACTAGCTAAATATAAGCTTTAGATGCCTCAGAGTCTAAATTCCAGCAATAACACATTAAAATAACAAAATGTCGAAATTTAAATGAAAGATTACAAAATATACAAAGAAATAGGAAATGATGGCCCAAGCAAAAGAAGAAGTTAAAGCAATAGAAACCATTAATGAGGAGGGTCAGACCTGACACATACCAAAGACTTTTAAGAAACAGTACTAAATTATGCTCAAAGGACTAAAGGAAAACATGGATAAAGAACTAAAGGAAATGAGGAAACAACAGATGAACACAAAGAGAATATCTATAAAGACATGAAAATTCTGAAAAAGAATGAAACAGAATTGAAGACCACAGTAACAAAAATCAAAAATTCCCTAAAGGAGTTGGACAATAGATTGGAGCTGGCAGAAGAAAGAATCAGGAGCATGCGCATGGCCCTCAGTCACACTTCCCAGCTCTGAGAAAGTGCTGACCTGCGCAGCCGGGTCACATTTGCCCCCAACCCACAAAGGCATACCGCTGACCTGCTGCCACAGCTCTATGCTTGGGCACAAAGGGCCCCGTGCCATAGACCAGTGCATACCAGGGTTACACCCCCCACACCTGTGCACCCGCACAGCTACATTCTCCCTGGAGCTGGGTGTCCACATTCACAAACACCAGCATAACACCCCCAACCTGCGCCTATATCTGCCCTGCAATGAATCACCGCACTATTGTGCCCCACCACATACCCTGCACCACAACCAGCCCACAAACACAAGGCTTTAGATTACTGAAAGAAATCAATTCCCAAAACAAATCAATCAAGATATTTACATGCGATGAAAACAACAGAAGATCACTAAGCATGTCACAATGCAGACAGATACAGCCCTCCCTAATGACCAAATTAAAATACCAGAGGAGACACAGACGTTGGAACAACTAATCTAAGATATTCATATAACTCCACTTAATAAAATAAGGGGGATGGCAAATGACATAAAGGAGATCAAGAAGACAGCAGAAGAGCATAAAGAGGAATCTGAAAGAATAAATGGAAAAACAGCAGATATCACAGAGATTAAAGACTCTGCTGACCAAATAAAAAATATAACTAGAAGCATACCACAGCAGATGTGAAGAGACAGAAGAAAAAATAAGTGAACTAGAGGACAAGATAACTGACTTCAAACACTCAAAACAGCAAATGGCAAAAAAGATGGAAAAGTTTGAATTGGATCTCAGGGAAATGATAGACAAAACAAAGTGCACAAATATAAGAATCACTGGTGTCCCAGAAGGAGAAGAGAGGGGTAAAGGGCTAGGAAGAGTAGCTGAGGATATAATGGGGGAAAACTTCGCAACCCTTATAAAAGACATAAATATACCAGTCAAAGAAGCCCAACAAACTCCAAACAGAAGAAGTCCAAACAGGCATTCCCCAAACACATACTAATCAGTCTGTCAAATGTTGAAGAGAAGCAAAAAATTCTAAAAATGGCAAGAGAAAAAGAATCTACTACATACAAAGGAAACCACATAGGACTGAGTCCAGACAACTCAACTAACACCATGAAGGTGAGAAATCAGTGAAAAAGATCCTGAAAGAGAAAGACTTCTAGTCAAGAATTCCGTGCCAGGCCAAACTGACCTTCAAAACTGAGGGAGAGATTAAAGTTTTCACAAAGAAGTCCTGAAAGAATTTGTCAACAAGAGACCAGCCCTACAAGAAATACTAAAGGGAGCTCTGCCAGCTGAAAAAAAAAGACAGGAGAGGGAGGTCTGGAGGAGGGCACAGAACTGAAGCGTACCAGTAAGGGTAACTTAGAGGATAAGAAGAGAAAGAGGGAAAAGCATTTATAGGTCTGACAAATAAAATAAAAAAGATAAGATGGTGGATTCAAGAAACACCTTTTCAGTAATAACTTTGAATGTTAACAGACTAAACTTACCAATTAAAACATATAGATTGGCAGAATGGATTAAGAAATATAACCCAACTATATGCTGCTTATAAGAGACTCATCTTAGACACAAGGATACAAATAGACTGAAAGTGAAAGGATGGGAAAAGATATTCCACATAAGTTGTAACCAAAAAAAGCAGGAGCAGCTATACTAATATCAGACAAAATAGGCTTTAAATGTAAAGACATCATAAGAGACAAAGAAGGACACTACATACTAATTAAAGGGTCAATTCACCAAGAAGATATAACAATCATATATATTTATGCTCCCAATCAAGGAGCTCCAAAGTACATGAGACACATATTGGCAAAACTGAAGGGAGCGATAGATGTTTCAACAATAATAGCAGGAGACTTCAATATACCACTCTCCTCTATAGATAGAGCAACCAGACAGAAGATCAACAAGGAAATAGAGAAGTTAAATAACTTGATAAATGAATTAGACCTAACAGACATATATAGGTCATTGTACCTCAAAACACAAGGATATATGTTCTTCTCTATTGCTCATGAAACATTCTCCAGGATAAATCATATGCTGGAACACAAAACAGGTCTTTATAAATTTAAAAACGTTGAAATTATTCAAAGTACTTTCTCTGATCACAATGGAATGCTGGATCTCAAAAACCACCAAAAACGAGAACATTCACAAATATATGGAGATTAAATAACATACTCTTTTTTTTTATTAATTTTTAATTTTTTAAAAAACAAACATTCTTAACACACGATCATTCCATCTACATATATAATCAGTAATTCACAATATCATCAGATAGTTGCATATTCTTAGAACATTTGCATCAATTCAGAAAAAGAAAAAAAAAACAAAAAAAATTCATACATACAATACCCTTGCCCTCCCTTTCATCGATCACTAGCATTTCAATCTACTAAATTTATTTTAACATTTGTTACCCCTATTATTTATTTTTATTTCATATGTTTTACTCGTTTGTTGATAAGGTACATAAAAGGAGCATTAGACACGAGGTTTTCAACTCACACAGTCACACTGTGAAAGCTATATCATTATACAATCATCTTTAGGAAACATGGCTACTGTAACACAGCTCTACATTTTCAGGCAGTTCCCTCCTGCCTCTCTGTTACATCTTGACTAACAAGGTGATATCTATTTAATGCATAAGAATAACCTCCAGGATAACCTCTCGACTCTGTTTGGAATCTCTCAGTCACTGACATTTTATTTTGTCTCATTTTGCTTTTCCTCCTTTTGGTGGAGAAAATTTTCTCAATCCCTTGATGCTGAATTCCAGTTCATTCTAGGATTTCTGTCCCCCATTGCCAGGAAGGTCCACACCCCTGGGAGTCATGTCCCACGTAGACAGGGGGAGGGCGGTGAGTTTGCTTGTTGTGTTGGCTGGAGAGAGAAGCCACATCTGAGCAACAGAAGAGGTTCTCTTGGGGGTGACTCTTAGGCCTAATTTTAAGTAGTCTTGACCTATCCTTGGTGGGGTTAAGTTTCATATGAACAAACCCCAAGATTGGGGGCTCAGCCTATTGTTTTGGTTGTCCCTGCTGCCTGTGAGAATATCAAGAATTCTCCACTGGGGGAGTTGAATTTTCCCCCTTTCTCACCATTCTCCCAAGGGGACTTTACAAATACTTTTTTACTCACTGTTCAAATCACTCTGGGGTTTATTGGGGCATCACTCTGGACAAACCTTCAAAATCTTATGCCCTACTCAAAGTTCCATGTACTTATGGTGTTCAATTAAGCTGTCTACATAAGTTATATTAGGAACTGCACTAGTCAAAATATAAATTTTGAACAGTTTTTGCTTTAGTCTCACAGATAAGTTAAAATTTTAAGATATTAATTATCATCTATTTTCAACACCCTGCAGTAATGACATTCCTTTGTTCATCCTCGTGCAGAAACATTTTTAAATTTGTACATTTAGTCACTATCATTATATACTCTAGGCAATTCCTAGATTATACCATCTCAGTTTTTATCATCTATTTTTCTTTCTGATTTCGTTTGTGCCCCCAGCCCTCCTCACTCTATCATTCTCACATTCAGCTTCATTCAGTGTTCAACATAATTGTATTACAGTTAGGTAGTATTGTGCTACCCATTTCTGAATTTTTACAAGCAGTCCTGTTGCACAATATGTATCCTTTCAGCTCCAATTACCCAATATCTTACCCTATTTCTATCTCCTGATGGTCTCTGTTACCAATGAAATTCTCTAAGTTTATTCACTAATGTCAATTCATATCAGTGAGACCATAAAGTATCTGTCCTTTTGTTTCTGGCTAATCTCACTCAGCAGAATATCCTTAAGGTCCATCCATGTTGTTACATACTTCATAATTTTATTTTGTCTTACAGCTGCATTATGTTCCATCATATGTATATAACACAGCTTGTTTAGCCACTCATCTGTTGATGGACATTTTGGCTGTTTCCATCTCTTTGCAATTGTAAATAATGCTGCTATAAACATTGGTGTGCAAATGTCCGTTTGTGTCCTTGTCCTCATGTCCTCTGAGTAGATACCTAGCGATGGTATTGCCGGGTCATATGGCAATTCTATACTTAGCTTCCTGAGGACCCACCAAACTGCCTTCCACAGCAGTTGTACCATTTGACATTCCCACCAACAGTGGATAAGTGTGCCTCTTTCTCCACATCCTTTTCAGCACTTGTCGTTTTCTGTTTTATTCATAATGGCCATTCTGGTGGGTGTGAGATGATAGCTCATCGTGGTTTTGATATGCATTTCCCTAATAGCCAGGGAAATTGAGCATCTTTTCATGTGCCTTTTGGCCATTTG
>PVIY010028313.1:0-33252 GCA_004026745.1 Myrmecophaga tridactyla
TCTGAAGCTTCAAATGACATTGGAAATCTACAAACAAGAGGAGATGTCATGAAGTCAGCTTTTCTTTTTCTGAGGAAAAAATAGACAACGGCAACAGGACTATTTAAAATGTCTCATTTACAGTATAAACTTAAACGTAGATGTAATTTTTACACCTGTGAGTATTTGTCCACTTTGTGTCTCTTCCTCACCTTTGAGTATCTACTCTTTATATGTAAATATGATACGATAATCTGGTAGCCTTATTCAGGCATCATCATTTTCAGTCAACAAAGATTGTTCCTATGTAGGTTGGACATTTATTGTAGCACTGCATAACTGATTTAAAAATCTGTAAGTGAATTAGCACTTTGATTTTGAAACAAGTCTGCTAGCCTATGTATAAAATACCAAAATGTTTGCTGTTTATAAAAAAAAAAAGAGATGTAATACAGTGGGTGTCGGGGGAAATTTCAAGTTAATTAAAAAATGGCCTAGCAATTTTGTACCTAGTGATTTGTGGTGACCTCACCTCTGACAGTGACTTGAATTCGTTATGTAAAAGGAGTTAATGATATTTCATTGTTACTGAAAAATGGCAACATCCTCTGTCCTACGTTTTTTCTTAACTTTCAATGTACAAGTAGAAATCTGGATACAAGACCATACTGTAGCAAATAAGAAAGGCTATCTTATCTGAAGCATGTAAATTGTGTATAAAGTTCTCCTCTTAAAAGAGTAGATAGACAAGTGTGGCTAAATATCTATATATGCAATCTATTAAAATAACTTAATTTGGCTAAAATGTCTTTTGATTTGATTACAGTGCTTTTCCTTAATTATAAATTTTATTTTTCCTCATTGGCCCATTTTTATCCTGTACCTGGAAGAGGTACACACTTAAAATTTGACATTCAACACTTGCCCTGTTCTAGTTTGCTAGCTGCCAGAGTGCAATATACCAGGAATGGAATGGCTTTTTAAAAGGGGAATTTAATAAGTTGCTAGTTTACAGTTCTAAGGCTGAGAAAATGTCCCAATTAAAACAAGTCTGTAGAAATGTCCAATCAAAGGCATCCAGAAAAAGATACCTTGGTTCAAGAAGGCCAATGAAGTTCAGGGTTTTTCCCTCAAGTGAGAAGGCACATAGCGAACACAGTCAGGGCTTCTCTCTCAGCTGGAAGGGCACGTGGTGAACATGGTGTCATCTGCTAGCTTTCTCCCCTGGCTTCTGGTTTCATGAAGCTCCCTGGGAGGCATTTTCCTTCTTCATCTCCAAAGGTCGCTGGCTTGTGGACTCTCTGCTTTGTGGTGCTGCAGCATTCTCTGCCGTCTCCGAATCTCTCTCATTCTCCAAAATGTTACCTCTTTTATAGGACTTCAGAAACTAATAAGACCCACCCAAATGGGTGGAGACATGTCTCCACCTAATTCAGTTTAACAGCCACTCTTGATTAAATCACATCTCCAGGGATATGATCTAATTACAGTTTCAAACATAAGTGCTGAATAGGGATTAGAAGAAATGGCTGGGATTAGGATTAAAGAATGGCTTTTCAAGGGTACACACATCATTTCAAACCAGCACACACACATGCCCCCTTTCTTCATCTTCCCTTCCCTTTATGTTGATTGTGGTATCTCATCTTAAAGAGAGGCTGAAGGTACACGTATTCCCTCCAAAAACCACTATTGATACCAAAACAAGCCAGCAGCAAGATAGTGTGGAGAGGCTGGCTTGTTCCCTCTGTACTACCTGCATGTTTAAAAACAAGCCTTTATTGATCTTAAACAGCTGTCAGATCGGTTATACATTGGGTTGCTTTTTATACACATATACACAAAATGTTCGAAATTGAAAGCATCAATCTCTTAATAGATTAAAAAATTATTAAATGCTGTTGTCTAAAACAGACTAGAAAATTCGTAACTGCAAAAATGAAACATGCACATATTGATATTTAAAATGCAAAATTAAGAAAACCCATTGGTGTTGTGTTTTTCTTGTATATCATTAATTAAGCCACTTCTGTTGGAACTTTGGCTTTCTTTTTTATCATGGAAGGAATGAAAGCATTTCCTATATTAATGAATTTACTACCAAAATCTTGGCAAAATAAATGAAAAAACCTAAACTGTGTGGTGAAACCTTAATCAAATGTGTTTCTACTTTCCTCAGAGTTGGACACCATCTGTATAACTTAGCTTGCTAAAGGGAATTTCACTATTATATAAATAACATAAAAGTGGGTAGTTGTATATAAGCAACATTGTGTACACAGTGGAGATATTTAAATAGTATTATAGAAGAAACAATTGTCTTCCTCTACTTTTTACCCCCTAGCTAATAGCTAGTCTACTTTTAAAAATTTCATGCTTCACTCCTCTTTGAATTAATTCTAATTCATTTTTCACCTCTTGTTATTGGAAAACCATAACTAATAAACGTTTTAGCTATTCCCCAAGCACAGTCTGAAAATTCTTATTTGCTGAGAGGTTTTGTTTAAAGAAAATATACTAGTATGACTTTGAGAATAAGTTTTGTTGTCTCTTACACAATCTGAACTAATCTCCTAGAGTAGATTTTAGTACCCTGTTTTCCAGAGATTGGGATGTAGTATGCTTCAATTTTGGTTTGTTTTTAATTTATACATCCTAACTTGAAATCAGTCATTATAACTAAATTATATTTTTAGTATTAAATAGAGTTCAATGGTAGTTTCTATTGCATCACATAAAAGTATTTTCTTACATTTAACATGAAATTCTAATTTCTTATAGATCATGAAACTGTAATCAGAGTTTCTAGATGTTTGCAGGACTTTCGGAAATTTTGAGAGTATTCACAACTTTGTATTTAGTTGTATGTAGATTTTCTAACTTTCTTAATTTATATCAGTTAACTCAGATTTTATGTGAATTTCAAGATTTCTTTGTGTCTGACATTAGTATAAAACTTTCACTATTTTGTAAATAAGACATACATTTTTAAAAACCTATCCATTTCTCAATATTAAATAAAAGAAATCAGTCTGTTAAAAAAAATCTTCAGGGAGTAACTGAATTTTCGTAATAAAATGAAGCAGTGATATCCATTACACCCTCACCCTGCCCACCCACTGCCACTATATGCCACAAAATTTCCTGGGAATGAACAATGTCATTTATTCTACTGCTAGTAACAAAATTGAGAAGATCTTGTTTGTTTATAGTGACACAAATGAAGCTTGCCCACTTTTGGCTGGTGGAGTCACAGAAATAGAGATGGATTAATAGGAAACAGAGGAAGAAGAAGCCTAACCTTTTCTTCTTCTGAACAAGAATATTTTGCAAACATGGTGGAATTGTTCTGAACACTGTGGGACTCTTGAAGATGGAGTCTGAAGAGCCTGTGCTTGCCCTGGGCCAAAACTGGGCCCAGAGGATATTCCAGGCAACACAATTAACTTCCTGGTCTCTGCACTGAGATAACCAGTAAGGACCCAAAAATAGGAAGCCTTAAAATAGAAAGGAAACAAGAACTTAGTTTTTTCCTGACATTAATCTTCTTGATGAGGGCCACCAGAAGATTAAGTTTTCCCTATTAAGGGAACATCTCCCGTAGAAAGGAGGAAAAATCCAGCTGCACCTGTGAGCCGTCTAATTTCAGGTTGGACGTTTCTGAGGCTCAGAGGCAGCTTTAGGACCATGGTCCAAAGTTACCAGATAGCTGGATTTCAAGCACCAGTGCTTTTTCCCATGTCCCCAAACACCTCAAGGGCAGCTTTTAATGTCAGTAACTGACAGCCAACAATTAAGCATTTAATCGTTGGTCTTTCCCTGTGTATTTGCTTTGAAGTGAAAGCTAGGCTATTTGTTTATTGGGCCTGCTCAGCATTAATGGAGATCAAGCTTGCAATAAACAGGCTAAGCCTACAGTGAACAGGTAAATTCATGATGAGGCCCTTCCAAAGTTCATTCTGAAGACTAAGTCCCCCAGGAAAGGATTGGAGGTCTTCTGTTGGTTTGTTTAGGTTTGTCTGCTTGTGTTTTGTCCAAGATTTTCCTTTGGTCTGGAAATTGCTTTCTGGATATCACCCCAGGAGCAGAGAGAACAGTTTCCCTGGGTGTCTCTCCTAATTCTCTAAGGATCTGAGCTGTTGCTCCCAGGCAGCTCTCAGTCATCTGCATTTGGGAAACGTGCACTAGACCTGCATCAGTCCACCCCTCAGTCCTCCTCCCCAGGGACCTTGCTGTGTGGGACATGAGCCCAGCTCATTTCTCCCAGATCCTCTTATCTGTGACCTGTTTCTGCAAAGGTGGGAGAGAAAAGGGAAAAGAGGGGGAAGGAAGAGAGGGGAGGAGGGGGAAGGACGGGGAAGAAAGAGAGATGGTGTGCTGGTTTGAAAGGATGTATGCCCTTAGAAAAGCCATGTTTTACTCAAAATCCCATTCTGTAAAGGCAGAATAATCCCTATTCAATATTGTGTTTGAATCTGTAATCAGATCATCTCCCTGGAGATGTGATTTAATCAATAGTGATTGTTAAACTGGATTAGGTGACGACATATCTCCACCCATTTGGATGGGTCTAGATAATTTCCTGGAGTCCTATAAAAGAGGAAACATTTTGGAGAATGAGAGCGATTCAGAGAGAGCCAGAGTAGAACAACATAGCCACGAGAGCTCACAAGCCAGCAACCTTTGGAGATGAAGAAGGAAAACACCTCCCAGGGAGCTTCATGAAACAGGAAGCCAGGAGAGATAGCTGGCAGATGATGCCTTGCTCATCATGTGCCCTTCCAGTCGAGAGAGAAACGGTGACTGTGTTCACCATGTGCCTTCTTGGATGAGTGAGAGACCCTGAACTTCATCGGCCTTCTTGAACCAAGGTATCTTTCCCTGGATACTTTTTGATTGGACATTTCTACAGACTTGTTGTAGTTGGGACATTATCTTGGCCTTAGAATTATAAACTAGCAACCTATTAAATTCCCCTTTTAAAAGCCATTCCGTTTCTGGTATAATGCATTCTGGCAGCTAGCAAACTAGAACAGGGGGGAAGGAGGGAGAGGGGAGAGAAGGGAAAGAGGGGGGAGGGGAGAAAGAGGAAGAGACAGGAGGGACTAGAAGGGTTAAGAGCATGGAGCCCCTAGAGGTCAATAAGAGGGAAAACAAAGGACTGTGTCTGTGACTCTAAGGTAAGAAACCAGTTTGTAATGTAGCTGGAAAGGGGTTCTAAAGGCCCTTCCTGGAAAAAAAGTTTAATAAACTAAACAAGTGGATTTTGAGGTGTTATAATATTTTGATAGGGGAGGACTCTTGTGGCCTTAGAGCGACGCCTCAAATTCTATTCTTACATATATTTGGCAAGTAGAAAATTGAGGGCCCTGATAAAGGTTGCTACAGGGAAAATTCCTAGAGACAGATTAGAGGTTACCAGGGGTGGGGAGGGAGGAGGGGAGGTGCTACTTAATGGGTACACAGTTTGGGTTAATGAAAAAATTTGGGTAATGACTGTTGGTGAGGGTGGCACAATATTGTGAATGTAATTAATGCCATGAAATTGTGCACTTAAGAATGGTGAAAATGGGAATTTAATGTTATATAATTTGTTGCAACTTTTAAAAGTTTTAAAGAACAGATAAAAACAGATTGCTAGCTGTCATGGTCAGGTTCATGTGTCAAGTTGGCCAAGTGGTGGTACCGGATTGTCTGGTTGGGCAAGTGCTGCCCTGTCTGTTGCAATGAGGACATTTCATAGAATTAAATTATGATCACATCAGCTGGATCCACATTTGTGTTTGTGATTCCATTTGTAATCAGCCGAGGGGCATGTCTTCTGAAATGCGTGATACTTAATTTAATCACTGGAAACCTTTTAAGGAGAATTCAGAAGAGACAGGCTCTCTTCCTGCTACAGCAGGCAAGCCGCTCCTGTGGAGTTCGTCTAGACCCTCCATCGGAATCATCAGCTTCACAGCCTGACCTACGGATTTTGGACTCTGCGTTCCCACAGTTATGTGAGACACTTTTATAAATTTTATATTTGCTAGTGTTTCCTGCTGATTCTGTTTCTCTAGAGAACCCTAACTAATACAACTTGGTACCAGGAATCGTTCTTAAAAAACAGAATCTTAAAAATGGGTTTTTATGAATGGTTTTCTACACTGACTAGACTCACAGGCCCTATGGACTCTGGTTCCCGTAATCAGAATGACACTCACAGTCCATGGAGTGAGTTGGCAAAAGAGATTGTCAAAATATCACCATTCAATTCTAATGCTTCGCTTATACGAAGCCAGACTCTGGGGGATAATGTTTTTGACACCTTTACAGAGTTTTGTGGAAATAAGAGGTATAGAGATGTTGGCTGGTTGTGGTTAGATACACTGGCTACATTAAGGAGTGAAAGGGATGGGCTTAAGGCTTCAAATGAGAAGCTTAAGCACTGTCTGACAGATGTAGAAGTTTCTATGTGTATCCTGAAGGAAAATCTTATTTACTGTAGCCATAGCCTGGAGATCTCTGAAAATCAGACTCAGAATTGTATTGTTAGAGTAGCAACTTTACTACGTAAACTGAAATCTCAATATTGCATGGTGTCTGCCATTAAAGTGAGGGCATTGATTAGAAAAGAGTGGGACCCTGAAAATTGGGATGGTGACATATGGATTGATAATGATGTCGGGGGTGAGGTTGAAACCCTAGGTCATGCTGAATCTTCTCTAGATCACCCTGTAATAGTTTGCCCTGAGGACACAGCTGCCCCACCTCCAGCCTGCCCTGAGGAGTTGGCCACTAGAGTGATTACCCCTAGAGTGATTAATCCTGTTTCACCAGATGAAACTGCAAATGAATGCCCTGAAGCAAATGGCTTGGAAGATACTTCTAATTCTTTTCATGACCCACCCCCACCACCCCTTATTTCTTCCAGACCTATAACTAGACAGAATCCATAGGTCAGGCTGTGAAGCTGATGATTCCGATGGAGGGTCTAGATGAACTCCACAGGAGAGGCTTGCCAGCCATAGCAGGGAGAGAGCCTGTCTCTTCTGAATTCTCCTTAAAAGGTTTCCAGTGATTAGACTAAAGTCCCAACAGGGCCCTAAAGGTGAGGTACAAAGTATCGCACATGAGGAGGTATATTATACTCCAAAAGAACTGTGTGAGTTTTCCAATTTACATAGACAGAATTCAGGGGAATATGTGTGGCAATGAATTTTAAGGGTGTGGGATAGTGATGGGAGGAATATAAGGCTGGATTTATTGATATGGGCCCACTAAGCAGAGATTCTGCATTCAATGTTATAGCTCAGAGATTAAAAAAGGAATAACAGTTGGTTGGATGGTTGGTTGAAACATGGATCAAAAGGTGGCCAACATTACCTGAGGTTGAAATGTCAGAACTGCCCCGGTATAATGTAGATAAGGGGATCCAGAGGCTTAGAGAGATTGGAATGTTAGAGTAGATTTAATCATGCAAAGCCTGCTCTTACACCCCAGGAATGTCCGGAGGATGCACCTTTTACCAGAACAGTGAGAAATAAATTTGTGAGACTAGCACCATCATCCCTGAAGAGCTCTGTAGTTGCATTTCTCTGTAGGTCAGATATTACTGTAGGAACTGCTGTCACTGAGCTGGAATCCGTTAACACAATGGGGATGACCGGATCCTGAGTTGGCAGAAACCAGGTGGCAGCACTTAATCACCAAAGACAGGGTAGACGTGGCTATTATAATAGACAGCAAACTCAAAGCAGGGTTCAAAATTGTATGACTTGCAGAGATTTGTGGCATTGGCTAGTAAATCATGGGGTACCTAGAAATACAATAGAAGGGCAGTCTACTAAATTCTTGTTTGAGTTGTATAAACAAAGAATTCTAGGTCAAGTGAACAGAAGTCTAACCTGAATTACAAAAACACAGAGTCATGGCCCCACAATCAATTTCCAGACTTGAGACAGTTTACAGACCCAGAACCCCTTGAATGAAGGGGAGGCCAGGTCCCTTTGGGGGAGAACTCTGTTACACTGCCACAAATTTATACTGTAATCTTCCTCCAAACCTTCCCCAGGGAGACTGACAGCCTTTTACCAGGGCAACTGTGCACTGGGGAAAAGGAAATGATCAGATATTTGGGGGATTATTAGACACTGGTTCAGAAGTGACATTAATTCCAGGGGACCCAAAACGTTACTCTGGACCACCAGTCAGAGTGGGAGCTTATGGAGGCCAGGTGATCAATGGAGTTTTAGCTCAGGTCCGTCTCACAGTGGGTCTAGTGGGCCCCTGGACCCATTCTGTAGTTATTTCCCCAGTTCCAGAATGTATAATTGATATAAACATACTGAGCAGCTGGCAGAATCCCCACATTGGCTATCTAACTTGTGCAGTGAGGGCTATTATGGTGGGAAAGGCCAAGTGGAAGCCACTAGAACTGCCTCTACCTAGCAAAATAGTAAATCAGAAGCAATGCTGGATTCCTGGGGGACTTCAGAGATTACTGCCACTCTTAAGGACTTAAAGAATGCAAGGGTGGTGATTCCTACCACATCCCTGTTCAACTCTCCTATTTGGCCTGTGCAGAAAACAGATGGGTCTTAGAGGATGATGGTGGATTATTGTAAGCTCAACCAGGTGGTAACTCCAATTGCAGCTGCTGTTCCAGATGTGGTATCATTGCATGAGCAAATCAATACATCCCCCGGTTCCTGGTATACAGCTATTGATCTGGAAAATGCTTTTTTCTCAATAACTATTAGTAAAGACCATCAGAAACAGTTTGCTTTCAGCTGGCAAGGTCAGCAATATACTTTCACAGTCCTACCTCAGGGGTATATCAACTCTCCAGCCCTATGTCATAATCTTGTCTACAGGGACCTTGATCATTTCTCTCTCCCACAAGACATCACACTGGTCCATTATATTGATGATATCATGTTGATTGGACCTAGTGAGCAAGAAGTAGCAATTACTTTAGACTTACTGGTAAGGCATTTGCATGTCAGAGGTTGGGAGATAAATCCAACAAAAATACAGGGGTCTTCAACCTCAGTGAAGTTTCCAGGTGTCCAGTGGTGTGGGGCATGTTGAGATATCCCTTCTAAGGTGAAGGATAAGTTGCTGCATCTGGCCCCTCCTATGACCAAAAAAGAGGCACAAGGCCTAGTTGGTCTCTTAATTTTGATGACAACATATTCTTCATTTGGGTGTGCTACTCTGGCCCATTTGCCGAGTAACCAGAAAAGCTGCTAATTTTGAGTGGGGACCTGAACAAGAGGAGGCTCTGCCACAGGTCTAGACTGCTGTACAAGCTGCTCTGCCACTTGGGCCATATGATCCAGCAGATCCAATGGTGCTGGAAGTGTCAGTGGCAAATAGAGATGCTCTCTGGAGCCTTTGGCAGGCCCCTATAGGAGAATCACAATGCAAACCCTTAGGATTTGGGGGCAAAGCCTTACCATTTGCTGGAAATAACTACTGTCCTTTTGAGAAACAGCTTTTGGCTTGCTACTGGGTCTTAGTAGAGACTGAATGCTTAACCATGGGCCACCAAGTTACCATGAGACCTGAGTTGCCTATCATGAGCTGGGTGTTGTCTGACCCATCAAGCCATAAAGTTGGGTGTGCACAACAGCACTCTATTGTAAAATGGGATAGGGCCAGAGCAGGTCCTGAAGGCACAAGTAAGTTACATGAAGAAGTGGCCCAAATGCCCATGGTCTCCACTCCTGCCACATTACCTTCTCTTTCCCAGAGCACAGCTATGGCCTCTGGGGGAGTTCCTTACAATAAATTGACTGAGGAAGAGAAAACTCAGGCCTGATTTACAGATGGTTCAGCACGATATGCAGGTACCACCTGAAAGTGGACAGCTGCAGCACTACAGCCCCTTTCTGGGGTGTCCTTGAAGGAGAGTGGTGAGGAGAAGTCCTCCTAGTGGGCAGAACTTTGAGCAGTGCACCTGACTGTTCATTTTGCTTGAAAGAAGAACTGGCCACAGGTGCATTTGTATATTGACTCGTGGGATGTTACTAATGGTTTGGCTGGATGATCAGGGACTTGAAAAGACCATAATTGGAAAATTGGTGACAAAGATCTGGGGAAGAAGTATGTAGATAGACCTTTCTGAGTGGGCTAAAAACATGAACATATTTATATCCAATGTGAAAGCACACCAGAGGGTGACTTCAGCAGAGGAAGGTTTTAATAATCAAGTGGATAATATGACACATTCTGTGGATACCAGTCAGCCTCTTTCCCCAGCAACTCTTGTCATTGCCCAATGGGCTCATGAACAAAGTGGTCATGGTGGTAGGGATAGAGGTTATGCATGGGTTCAGCAACATGGACTTCCACTCACCAAGGTTGACCTGCCTATAGCCACTGCTGAGTGCTCAGTCTGCCAGCAGCAGAGACCCACACTCATCCCCCGATATGGTACCATTCCCCGAGGTGACTAGCCAGCTACATGGTGGCAGGTTGATTACACTGGACCACTCCCTTCATGGAAGGGGCAGTGATTTGTTCTAACTGGAATAGACACATACTCTGGATATGGGTTTGCTTTCCCTGCATGCAATGCTTCTGCCAAAACTACCATCTGTGGGCTTACAGAATGCCTTACCCATCATCATGGTATTCCACATAGAATTGCTTCTGATCAAGGAACACACTTCACAGGAAATGAAGTGTGGGAATGGGCACAGGCTCATGGAATTCTCTGGTCTTACCATGTTCCCCATCATCCAGAAGCAGCTGTATAGATAGAAAGGTGGAGTGGCCTTTTGAAAACTCAATTATGGTGCCAACTAGGTGGCAATATCTTGAAGGGCTGGGGTAATGTTCTCCAGGAAGCTGTATATGCTCTGAATCAGCATCAGCTTTATGGTGCTGTTTCTCCCATAGCCAGGATCCATGGGTCCAGGAACCAAGGGGTGGAAATGGGAGTGGTACCACTCACTATTACCCCTAGTGATCCACTAGGAAAATTTTTGCTTCCTGTTCCTGCAACTCTGAGCTCTGCTGGTCTACAGGTTTTAGTTCCAAAAGGGGGAGTGCTTCCACCAGGAGAAATAACAATGATTTCTTTGAACTGGAATCTAAGACTGCCACCTGGTCACTTTGGGCTACTCATGCCCCTGGATCAAGAAGCTAAGAAGGGGATTACATTATTGGCTGGGGTGATTGACCCTGACTGTCAGGGGTAAATAGGACTACAGCTACACAAAGGAGGTAAAGAAGAGTTTTCTTGGAATATAGGAGATCCCCTAGGGCATCTTTTAGTACTACCATGCCCTGTGATTAAAATCAATGGAAAACTACAACAACCCAATTCAGGCAGGACTACCAATGGCTCTGAAACTTCAGGAATGAAGGTTTGGGTCACCACACAAGGCAAAGAACCATGGTCAGCAGAAATGCTTGCTGAGGGTAAAGGGAACACGGAATGGGTAGTGGAAGAAGGTAGTGATAAATATGAACTATGACCACATGATCTGTTACAGAATCGAGGAGTTAATGCTGTTTTGTTCATGTTATACTATTTAGGTTGTAAGATATCAAGTTTAAGAATGAATATTACCCAAGGACTTGCACCCTATTCTGGAGAGATTTAATGTGTTTCCAGTTATATGCAGGACAGTTGAGTATTGTTAGGTGAAAGAAAAAATGTGCACTTTATTTATTTTTATTCAGACATTAGGTATGGTTTAAGATGATATTATAGCTGCCAAGTTGACAAGGGGTGAACTGTCATGGTCAGGTTCATGTGTCAACTTGGCCAAATGGTGGTACCTGTTTGGCTGGGCAAATGCTGGCCTGTCTGTAGCAATGAGGACATTTCATAGAATTAAATCATGACCACGTCAGCTGCATCCACAGATGATTCCATTTGTAATCAGCCAAGAGGCATGTATTCTGCAATGAGTGATGCTTAATCTAATCACTGGAAGCCTTTTAAGAAGGATTCAGAAGAGATAAGCTCTCTTCCTGCTTCGGCCAGTAAGCCTCTCCTGTGGAGTTCCTCCAGACCCTCCATCAGAATTGTCAGCTTCACAGCCTGCCCTGTGGATTTTGGACTCTGCATTCTCACGGTTATGTGAGACACTTCTATAAATTTTATATTTGAGTGTGTTTTCTGTTGATTCTGTTTCTGTAGAGAACCCTAACTAATACACTAGCATAGTAACAAAAAGATTCTTGACTTTGTGGCTTCCAACTCAACCTCCACAAGGCATGTCTTTGATTTTAGCTCTAACCAAGTCACAATTTGAAGCTCCTTGACAATGGGAAGTAACAGTGAGGTTACAAATTGAAGGTTGGGTTATTCTGTGTTTGACATAAGGAATAACCTGTATGGCCAGTGCCCCTGAGAGTGAGGCCCCACAGGCATCTGCACTCTGTCTCTGTTTCTCAAGGGGTACTTACAACTAGAGATCCCATAGACTTCTTCAAAGACCTGCCAAATTCAAGTCAAACCAGCCTCTTGAATTCCACTAGTCTATTTTTATAGTCATCACATAGGATACGTGTGACTGACCAAGTAGCATTCTAAAGTTATAATCTGCTTAGAAAGCTTTCTGCTGAATGGGATTATTAATTAGAGTTGATTGCACATGGCATTTGAAACCAATTTCATTTTGCAAAATTTTTGTATGAAGTCCTTTGGCAGGAATTGAATCCCCTATGTCTAAGGGAAAAACAAGATGGGCTTCAAGTGCCTTTTCCAGGAATAAAAGATGGCAAGGACATAGGAATAATAGGTACCATGTCAGAACACATTTAACAAGCAACTAGTTGAAGTTAAGAATAGGAAAATTCAGTTTGATTGCATCGATGTCATGAATTTTTTAATTATATCTATAATATTTATGCAAGCACCACCATGAGTAGCTGGTATTGTGTCAACCTGGTAAAGTGCCTGGAAAGAAACAACTGTCAAGCAAGAGGGATTTCCTCCCATGTCCTGGGTCAACAGAAGTGGAGGATGCATGATATGAAGACTTCAGCCTCAAGTGGTTACTTAGTAATGCTCATCCTTGACCCTTAGACTTTGACACAGGTCATTAGAATTAGAGCAAGTGAAGCCAGGTAAAACTGCAAAAAGTCTCATCCAAGGATGTCACAGGATCTGTCCCCCACTTCTCCTTTGGCCCTTTCCCTCTCACTTTTCCCATCTCTATTATTCAGGACCCAATCAGAAGTAGAGAACACACTTCACACAAATATTGAAGAGGCCTTTAACAAAGGCATGTTAGAATTATAGGACATGAGCAAGGGCACTGAGGTGACCCCTGAAGTAAGGAAAGAAGGGGTCCTCCCCACCCCAGGCCTGAAATCAGAACCCACCCTTAGACATGACTGCAGACAGGAGCTGAGGCCTTGGGTGGTATAATAGAGCCCAGGAGCAAGATAAGATGGAACCAAGGAAATTGATAGCAAAAGACTAAACTGTACCAGTCAGGACCCAACAGAAAACAGAGGGTCAGGGTCAGTTAAGATGATCTGGGAGGGTTTATAATCAGTGGTGGCTGGGATTTGGGGAGCCACAGGAATGGTGCTGGGCCCCAACACTAGGAACAGTGCAGCTTTTACCACCCTATATTCATTTTCCATTGCTGCATAACAAATTAACACAAGCCTAGTACCATGACAGAATGATTTTATTGTCACACACTTTCTAGGGATCAGAAATCTGGATATAGCATGTTGGGTTCTCTGCTTCAGGTCCCACAAAGCTGCAGTTTCATCAGAGACTTGACTGGGGAAGGGTCTGATTCCGAGCTTCCTGAGGCTGTTGGTAGGATTCCTCTCCTTGTGGTTGTAGGCCTGGGGTCCCCGCTTTCTTGCTGGATATTGTCCAATAGCTTTTTCCAGTTCCTAGAGGCCATCTGCCCATGTTTCCCAATGTAGATCCCCTCACAAACATGGCTGTTTGCTTCTTCAAAGCCAGCAGTGGAGAGAGAGCCTTTCCTCTTCTGGTCTGCTAAAGTGGAGTTTCATGCAATATAACATAATTGCAGGAGTGACATCCCACCAACTTTGCCATACTCTGCTGGTTAGAAGCAAGTTACAGTTTGCACTCCATTGTGCATTGAATTATATCCCCCAATTTAGACATGTTCCTGGTCTTGATCTACATTCCTATACGTGTGAACCCACTGTAAATAGGACCTCCTGAAGATGTAATTTTAGTTAAGATTGGCCCAACCAAATGAGGGTGGGTCTTAATCTGGATTACTGGAGGTCTTTAGAAACTGAAGAAATTCTGTCACAGAGAAAACCACAAGGAGGAGTCAGAAGCTAGAAGTCAAAGGAACCCAGAAAAGAAAGGAGAAGTCATTGCCATGTGACAGGAGGCAAAGATTCAAGCCAAGGAACTTCAAGTTCACCAAGTCCACACCAGAAAGTTACAGACTTTGGGGAGAAAGCATCATCTTGCCTTGATTTTGGACTTCACCAGGCCTCAAAACCATAAGCCAATAAATTCCATTGTTTAAGCCAACCCATTGCATGGTATTTGCCAGAGCATCTTGGCAAATAAAGACATATCAGTCCTCAGGGTTGGGAATTCCACAAAAGTATTGATGCCAGAGGGCAGGAAATCACAGGGGGTCACATTAGGGTCTTCCAGCCATAGTCCCTAAACCCTAAAGGGGAAGGAAAGAATCTGTGAAACTGGAAGGAGGAAGCAGTGCAGAGAAGGTGTCCCAGAGAGAAATGGTGGGAAGGGGTCTTCTACTGAGGTGACCAAGGAAACCCTCAGGATAATAAACACATGGGCCTTCCTTCCTTCCCCCAATATCCTGTTGAAGACCCCTGCTGACCAAACCCAAACAGAGGCAAGGGACCCCCTAGAGTGATGTGTTCCCAGGGCAGAGAGCAGAGTGGGGGTGGAAGGTGAGTGGATCTGGGGAGGCAGGTGGAGGACACCTGGTCCACATCCAGCTCTCATTCCCTTTCCATTCAAACTCCTGCCAATGTGTGCTATCATCTAAACTCTGGGTATCAGAGCACAGGTTTATATCCCTGGGGTCCTGAGACCCAGGGCAGGCAGCTTGAGTGTACAGAAGGGACACAGTAGGAGGTGCACCTGGATGAACAAAGTAACGCTCTCCCCAGTCTTGCTTGATTCTCAGCCCTGGAGGTCCCCTAAGCAACCCTAGAGGCTGAGAGCACTGTGCTCCTGAGCCACAGAGTGGAGAAGATGGCATCCA
The DNA here is from genome assembly GCA_004026745.1 of Myrmecophaga tridactyla. NCBI lineage: Eukaryota > Metazoa > Chordata > Mammalia > Pilosa > Myrmecophagidae > Myrmecophaga > Myrmecophaga tridactyla. The sequence goes on from PVIY010028313.1 coordinate 15,180, forward strand.
GATCAGCCTCATGGCTCACTCAGCCTCACAGTCCCCCTCCAGCCTGCCCAGAAAAAGCCCTCTATCATCAGCAGGGGGTTGAAGGATGCTCCTATGGGTCTCAGATGATGATCCATGATTCTCCCAGGCCCCTACCCCTGCCACAGTCTGAGGCTGAACCCCTGGGGAGAACTGACTCCACTATGTGCAGGACATATCCATCCATCCTTCTAGTTCTTCTGAAATTTCTGATGTTCAGAAACACCACCAGAAAGGGCAGCCAAGGCCATGCCATGTTTCAATCACACATTGCACTCCAGCAATCCCCCTAGCATTCTATTGGGCCTCAGAAGTCCTTCTGTCCTGATGGATGCATAACACACCCGGATATGATTTTCAGTCAAGTCTTGGTTGGACAGGACTCCTGCCTCCATCCTCTGGATCCCTACTCAAGCTGACAGCCTAGATCTTGGAGAAGCCCATCCTCTGGGCCCTTCCTCCCAGTGCTCTTCCCTCCATCTGTATTGGAGGCACCACCCAGTGCTCTCTGCCCACCTCCTCTTCCAGGAGGGACTGAGCTCCCCAGATTTGCACAGTGCCACACCACAAGCAAATCCAGGCAGGGCCAAACTCCCATCTTCCCTGTCTAGCCCAGCATGCTCCCTACTAGACTGCATTCTCTAGAGCCTTTCTAAGGAAAAGTCCCCCTAAGAAGTGAAGTCCATGTCCTCTTTCTCAAGCTGGTTTGGAGGCTGGGTCACAGGATACTGGCATTGCGGTCCCCACCTCATACTTCCCCCTCTCCCATCCATCTTGGCTCCTTTCACCCACCCCATCCCCTCAATTGCCTGCAGGAATGAAAGGGTGGGGAGGGAGGAAAAGGCAAAGAAATGGCAAGATTAGTGAGCAGGGAGAGAGAGGAAGTCCTGGAGCCCCAGCCAAGCTGCTTTGTATGATTACACTTTGAATAGATGACTCATTTCCCAAGGGATCCTTTTCTGTGCATTTTTCTTCCGTGGCACTCTCGAGCCAAGTTCACCTTCCAATGACCAGCTGGCCCCAGCTGGGTGTTCTCTATTTAATTAAGTACACCATCTTTATCCACTTACTGCCTTGGAAAATTCTTCTCGAGTGACTCTCTCCTTTGTTGCATCCTCTAGAAGAGTGGGATAAGAAGATCTGGGAGGGACAGGAAAGGCAGTCCTGGCCCCAAGAACCCAGCCCATCTCAGCTTCCCCATGAAGCTGCAGCACCAGGCACATCTCCTAAACCAGGGCTTGGGGCCCTACTTTTTTCTCCCAGGCCCTTCTCTCCACTGAGCCCTGAAAGAAGCCCTGAATTCATTTGCCCTGAGGCTAGAGAGGTAGACAGCAGATGAGCCAACCTTCCATGTTTAATTCAAAAGAAGAGAGGAAAAGAGATTTAAAAAAAGGAATCAAGATGTTGATGAATAAATAGAAAACAAATAGGAACATGATAGTATTAAATCTGGGATATTTTTTAATGGTAAAAAATCAATTCACTAAGAAAGAAAAGAATCTTAAGTATACACAGACATCGTAACAGAGCACCAAATTACATGAAGCAAAATCTGACAGAGGTAAAAATAGCAATAGATAAATTCCTAAATATAATTTGAGATTTTAACACACATCCTTCAATAGCTGATAGAACAAATAGACAAGACCATCAACCAACTTGGCCTAATTGGCATCTACAGAATGCTTCACACAAACAGGATTCCCAATCTTGCAAGTGCCCGGGGAGCATTCCCCAAGGCAGACCATATACTGAGCTATTTTTAAAAGTCTATCAATTTAAAACAATAAATTATTCAATGTATGTCCTCTAACCACATTGAAACTAAACTAGAAATCAATAAAAAGATATCTGGAGAATCCTTAATTGTTTGAATATTGTTAGAAAGAACACCGTACTTGAAAGAAAATAAGCGCTCACCCGGTTGTGGAGAAGAAAACACGATCTTGCACGAACAGGCACCCACCGGAAAAATGGGGGCGCTGAGCAACTAAAAGCAGTGATATTTATTCAACCCGTGAGTCCCTCCCCTGTTTCTCCACTGACTGGATACTCCAGAGGTTGCAGCCTATGCCGGTAATCTAATTTGAACTTCCCGCAGAAGGTTCCACCTTTGTTGAAGTTTTACACTTTTAATGACTCTGGCCATTATGGATTTGGTGTTCATTCTAAGCTTGGTCAGAGGCCCTCCCCTTTCCCTGCCTGACCTCATTTGTTGTGAAGGCTAAACTTCACGTGATTCTTACAGATATTAAATTGTCAGATGTAGCTAAAGCAATAAAAAAGGATATGGAGAAAGAACAGAAAAAAAAAAAAGAAACAATGAAACTAAAAGTTAGTTCTTTGAAAGATCAATAAAATTGATAGTCAAGTCAGATTGATCAATAAGAGAGAAGACACAAATTACCAACATGAAGCTTAAATAAGAGACATCCTTATATATCCTAAACACATTAAAAGGAAATAAGGAAATATTAAAACCACCAAATTTAGTCCAATGAATTCCACAACCTAGATAAAATGGATACATTCCTTAAAAGATACAAATGACCAATACTGACTCAAGAAGAAATAGAAAACCTGAATAACCATGAAAGAAATTGATTTTATACTTAACCTTCCCAGAAAATTCCTGATCTAGGTTCTACCAAACATTAAAGGAAGAAAATATATGTATCTCATATATCTTTCCAGAAAATAGAAGAGTATTGAAACTCTGCAACTTATTTTATGTAATTAGCATCATCTTGATACTAAAATCAGACAAAATTTTACAACGAAAGAGAACTACAGCCCTCATAAACATAGAGGTAAAAATCCTTAACACAAAAAATGCTAGTACTTCAAATTCCAGCAATGTATGAAAGGATTAATATAGCATTACCAGTTAGTGTCTGTTTCAGAAATGCAAGATTGGGTTAACATGGAAAAAAAATCAATTGCTGCAAATCACCAATGTCACAAAATAAAAGAGAAAAAACATATGATCATTTCAAAAGGTGTTACAAAATAATTTGACAAAATTCAACAGCCATTCATGATAAAAACTCAACAAAATATCATATACAGCATCTACAAAAACTTATAGTTACTATCAAACTTAATGGTGGAAGCCTGAACACTTTCCTCCTGTGAATGAGAACATAGAGATGTCTATACTTACAACTTCTATTGAACATTGTACTGGTTGTCCCAGCCACTACAATAAGGCAAGAAAAAGAAAGAAAAGTCAATTTGATTGAAAAGAACAATTTTAAGCTCTTTATTGACAGATTACAAGAATGCATACATAAAATACTATAAAACCAAGGACTAAATACTAGAATTGATGAATACTAGAATCAATAAGGGGATTTAACAAGGTCACAAGATATATAGTTACAAAAATTAATTTCTATATTCTTGCAGCAGAATGAAAAATCAATTTAAAATGAGTAAAATTATTTTGGCATAAAATAAAATATTTGGGAATAAATTTAAGAAAAAAATGAACAAGGCATGCATATTGTAAATTAAAATGCATGGCAGGGAGAAATTTTTAAAGACCTAATAAGCAAAGAAAAATACCATATTCATGGCTTGAAAATCTCAATGTTGTAAAGATTTCAATAAGCCCAAAATTGATTTACATATTTAGCATTATTTCTAGCAAAATTCCAGCAGACATTTTATAGAAATTGACAAGATTAGTCTAAAATTTATATGGAGATACAAAAGACCTAGAATAGCCAAAGCAATTTTCAAAATCAAGAACAAAGGTGGAAGAATTTTAATAATGGATTTTGAAATTTACTATAAAGCCCAGTAACCAAAACCATACAGTTCTGGCATAAGGATAAATAAATAGATCAATAACATACAATGGAGATTTCAGAAATCTCACACACATATATATTGTCAATTTCTGTCAATGTTACTAAGGTAATTCAATGAGAAAAGTGTAATCTTTTCAACAAATGGTTCTGAAAATCTGGATATCATATGGAAATAAAACTACTTCACACCATACACAAAGTTATTTTGAAATTGATCATAGACCTAGAAGTAAGAGATAAAAATTTTTAAATTCTGGAAGAAAGCAGGAAAAAAATCATTGTTTTAGGCAAAATTTCCTTAGATAGGGGCCAAAAATATGAACCATAAAAGTAAAAGAATGCTGTGATTGAACCTCATCTCCCAAAACATTTCCACATGACATCCAAAGCCCTGGGGTCAATGGATTCATGTTCCATGATCTTGGGTGGAAGCTATCCACATCATAGGCTCTTTACTGTATCTGGGTTATTGTAGTTCATTTTAACTTGGTGTCATATACCATTTCACATGACCACTTTGGAAGTGGCACCAGTTTTATCTGGAAGTTTTGTACTCAAATCCTTCTAATTTGACAGCTCTGTGTGTAATTATCCAAAACTGATAAGATTCCTCTGTGTGTAATTATCCAAAACTGATAAAAGGCTAGAGACTGGTCTTTTTCTAATATCTTCTCCAGATTATAAATTTGTCAGGTTGTGGGTTGTGTGGAATGTCATTTTTAGATGATGGGGGTTCAATAAAAACCTCTGACACCTGTTGAAAATCTCCTGGACAAGAGTCCATTATTTGCTCATGGTACTGAAAAAAATCTCAGTTCACTATCATTGTCTCCTCACTAGTAAACTGACCCTAGTACCTTGACTGCCCTGTAATTATCACACATGATGAAAAGGATATTTGCCTGACGGTGTAGGTATCAGGTACACAAGGACCAAGGGGGGATATTTATGATAACAGAGCCCCAGTGGAGTCAGTCACATAGTTTAGCTAACTCTAATTTAAGTGCATCATGGATTTATTCCACCTTACCAGAGATTGAGAATTGGTATGGGCAATGGAGGTGTTGTTGTGTGGGAACCACTCAGCATACTTCTTTATAACCTTGTCAGTGAACTGAGGTTGCTTTGAGAGTTAAAAAGTGCTCCCCACATTGGAAAAAAACATTTCTAATAGATTTTCCCCCTACAGTTGTAGTATTCCTTCTGTGAAAGGGAATGTCTCAACCCACTCAGAGAACATGCTAAGAATGAGCCATTATTATTTCAACAAGGATAACCCATGGAAAGTGCAGGTTGGTAAAATCCATCTGACAATAAAGAAAAAAGAAGAAGTAAAAGAATGATGAATTGGACTTAATCAAATTTTAAAACTTTTGCCCTTCCAAAGTCATGGTTAAGAAAAAAACAGCAAAACATAGGGGGATAAAAAATATTTTCAAAACCTATATCTGATAAAGAACCTGTATCCAGAATATATGAATAACTCCTACAATTCAACAAAAAGAAAATAAATTGAGCTTTTAAAAAGGGATAGAAGATGTCATTAGTCCTTCCCTGAGAAAGGTATACAAAATGGAAAATTAGCACATAAAAAGAAAAACATCATTAGTTACTAGAGAAATAAAAATTGAAACCACAAGATGCGACTATATGTGATAGAATAACTAAAATTAAAAAGCTGACAATATCAAGTGTTGACAAGTGTGTGGAACAACTGGAACTCTCATACATTGCGGATGAGAATGCAAAATGGTGCAATCGCTTTTGAAAAACGTTTGTTGGTTTCTTAGAAATTTAAATATCCACTCTCATTAAACAATAAGTTCAATTATTGATTGAATTTATTTATTGATTGAATTTATTTCACTCAAGAAAAGTGAAAACTTATTCCCACAAAAACACTCAAACATGAATATTGATGGCGGCTTTATTCATAATTGCCAAAACATGGAAGCAACCCAAGGGTCCATCAACAGATGGCTTAATAAACAAAATATAGTGTATTCATACAGTGGAATACTGTTCAGCAATAGAGTACCACATACCTATCCAACAATTTGCATTAAATCTTGAAAATGCGCCGAAAAAAATAAGCCAGTTAGAATCAGGTACACACTGTTTGACTTTATTTATATGAAAACCTAGGACAGGCAAATGAAATTATTAAGGTCTAAAAACTGATTTGTGCTTTATCTGGGGTCAAAAATGAGGGATGGGGATGGGAACAGGGTTCACCATGACAACACAATAAAACTTTAAGGGGTAATAGAAATGTTCTATTATCTTGTTTGGGTGGTGGTTACACAGATATATAATTTGCAAGTAGGCAGAATTTAAAAGGGGTGCATTTTATTGTAGGTAAATGATATCTCAGTAAAGTTGAATTGCAAAGAAGAAAAGCGTACATTGAGATATTGTTAACACATCTACTTGAACAGATAAAATGAAAAACATTGACCAACAAAATTGATGCAGTATCAGTTGTTAGCAAGTATAATATCAAGTGTTAGCAATTATGAGAGCCACTGAACCCTTATCTACTACTGATTTGTGTGTAAATTGGCAAAATTATCCTGGAAGACCAATCATATGGAAAACTTTTAACTCAGAAATTCTTCATGTAAGTATATACCTAAAAGAAATGCATGTATATTCCTTTGGTAGAAATAAATATAGCAGCATTATTTGCAATAGCTGAAAACTGGAAACAACCCAATTGTCCATAAACCATAGAATGGATTAATACATTCATATAAGGGAATGTTGTATACAACAATGAAAATGAATGAACTACTCGTTCATGCAAGAAACATGTTGAATCTCACAAGTCTTGTAGTGTAGGAAAGAAGTCAGGCACAAAAGTATATACTGCATGATTCTATTTATATAAAACAAAAACAATTATAAAATAGTCCATGATGCTAGAAGTCAGGAAGAGAGAGGAGTTAATGATTGAAGAGTGAAGGTGAGGCTCTATTTCTTGACCACAGTGTGTGTTCACATCATGAAGGATCATTAAGTTTACACAAAAATCATACGCTTATGATTTGTGGCCTTTTCTGTACATATACTGCATCCATCTGCACGGAAGACTTTCTCTTTTGAGGGAAAAAGGGATTTAAGTAAATGTCAGTATTCACTGCTAAATGGGAGGAGGTAAAAAGGGAAGAAGCTTGGGGCATAGTAAGATTACTGAAAGATATTTTTAGGATTGGAAAAAACTTGAACATTCTTATATTCTGGTATTTATAAAAAGCCAGTGAAGGGGGAGAAATTGTTGTAGGAAATATATGATTAAGATGATGAACGCTTCAGAAAAAAATCTACGAACAGGGGCACAGAAGAGAAGGAGAACAGGGGACACGTGGCAGTGCTGACTTTGTATGAGAAATAACCCTTTTCTTCCACCCCCCAAGAGAAGAAGGTGAGGTGTGTGTCTGTACCCTGGGACAGAATACAGGAAGAGCAGGGAATTTGTGGGAGAAGTGAAGGATTTTGTATCTGAGATATGGCACAGACATTTGGTGGAGAGATGATGGATTGAGCTAGGGATTTTTAGGGAAAAAATGGTAGTAGGGGAAATTTCCACCATCAGCAAAGAACATGCAGTTGCTTAGAAGCAAATAAAAGCATGATTGAGCCATTTGGCAGGTTCAGCTAAGTTTGGAGACTACGCATTTATTGTGGGGTTACTTGACACAGTTATGCTCCCAGACACTCCAGCTTGAAACCTGAAGAAGTTGTTCTATGATCTCTCTTCATTCCTCCCTCTTTCAATACTGTCAGATCCCTCGCTCCTTCCCTTTCTGGCTTCTGCAATGCAGCCCCTATCAGAGAAAATCTAAACTACCCTAACATCTTTCCAGTGACCTCTCTGGCCCCAGTCTCTCCCCTCTTCACATATCTTCCTCACATGAGCACTTAGGTGTTGTCACTCTCATGTTCCAAAACCTTCAATGGCTCAAGGTATTAGACACCAGTCAAATGAAGCAGTTCGATTAGCTGACTCCACCTCCAGTTCCAGACAGTGGAATCCAGGCCCCTGGTGCCTTGTGGAGTAGACATAGACAGGAGTCCCAGCTCATCCCATGGTCAAGCCTCCACCCAGACGAGGACAGATTATGAACAGCTAACTTGCACCCATGTTGAACAGCCTGTGAGATGTTGTTCTACGCACTCCGCTTGTGTCCACTCATTTAATTCTCGTGACCACTTCTGAGTTAGGTTCCCATCTGCCAGGTAAATGGAACAGACAGGTCTGTCTGTCCGAGTCTATATCTTACTTCTGCTACCCCAGCTTCAGCATGACCCAGGATCTTTGAATATTGGTGTGCTGGTTTGAAAGGATGTATGTCCCCGAGAAAAGTCTCTAAATCCCGTTTCGTAGAGGCAAAATAATCCCTATTCAATACTGTATGTTTGAATCTGTAATCAGATCATCTCCCTGGAGATGTGATTTAATCAAGAGTGGTTGTTAAGCTGGATTAGGTGACAACATGTCTCCACCTATTTGGGTAGGTCTTGATAAGTTTTTGGAGTCCTATAAAAGAGGAAACATTTTGGAGAATGAAAGAGATTCAGAGAAGACCTTCATAGCCATGAGAAGCAGAGAACCCACTAGCCAGCAACCTTTGGAGATGAAGAAGGAAAATGCCTCCCAGGAAGCTTCTTGAAACAGGAAGTCAGGAGAGAAAGCTAGCAGGTGATGTCTTGCTCACCATGTGCCCTTCCAGCCAAGAGGGAAACTGTGACTGTGTTTGCCATGTGCCTTCTCACTTGAGAGAGAAACCCTGAACTTCATTGGCCTTCTTGAAACAAGGTATCTTTCCCTGGATGACTTAGATTGGACATTTCTATAGACTTGTTTTAATTGGGACATTTTCTCAGCCTTAGAACTGTAAACTATCAACTTATTAAATTCCCCTTTTTAAAAGCCATTCCGTTTCTGGTATATTGCATTCTGGCAGCTAGCAAACTAAAATAGTTGGCTTTTCCTCTGCTTCCAGGTACTCCAGGCTGGCTTAAAGAAGATGTCCCTTCCCTCAGTTTTCTCCCCTGGGGCCCCATTTCCCAGCAGGCACCCCTTGCCCCCACTCTACCAGTTGGTCCCAGGGCTCCAGCTCTGGGAATTCAGGTATGCCGCTGCTCCTATGCCTCCCACTCGGGAGTGGGAGATGGGTAATAATTTCTAAATGCTGGGAATAAGTACTAGGCAGTTAAAGATAACTTATTGGAACAGGAAAGTCCCATAAGCAGTCCCCTAAAAGAAGATTATTTTCATCTTCCTCATGCTCTGTCATTCTGAGTTCCACACAAGACCATCTTTATGTTTTTTATTAATATCTTACCCAGTTCTATTGGATTGATTCTCATTTGCAAAAAAAAAGCTTCTTTTAGGCCTTGCCTTTCTTAAGGAAAACATCATTTGCAAAAAGAAGCGCTTAAAGAATTGGGTTGCCTGCACTGGGAAGTTTATTTCCCCTTTCTAAACCAAAAGAGGTACTCTTTTTTTTTTTTTTTTTTGCAGAACAATTTTTTTTTCAGGATTTTTTCCAAGTTAGACACTTCTACAGACTTTCTATGATGCCTGAGATACTCCAGATTCCATTGAAGGTATCATCCTTATCAGTTTGAATAGTGTTTACCAATACCATAATTCTTATACAGGGTCAAAGATTTGTGCTAATATTCTACAAACTAAATATCGCAGGCCTATGAAAGTTAGGTTTTACAGGCACTGCTCTGTCACTTAATGTACTTTCTTTTCTCAAGGCAGAGCTTCAGCGCTTGTCGTGAATCCATGAAACCACAACCTTCTCACCCTTTGAAAGCACAGTACATTATCTTTGAAGCATATCTCTCTCTGACTTCAGAGATACCAAAGTGGACTGCAGACAATGGTTCTGGCATCACCCCAATGTTTCTGGACACTGATTCTTAACATAAAGTGTGTTCACAAAGGCTGGGTTTCATTACTGAGGGTAACAGATACTTTAAATGCTGTACACTTTTGTTCCTGTACATGCAAAGTAAAGCAGTGAATTGGGGCAATTATCCTGGTAATCCAAGTGCCTTCTCTTCTACCCAGATACATATTTTGACTTCAATTACCAGAATATTTCAAATGAAAAGGCTCTTTTCCCCTTTGGATGATTGCTCCTTCATTTGTTGACTTTATTTTGTTCATGTAAATTCAAAGTATTCCCTGGTCCATATGTAAAGGTGACAGAAACCTTACAAATACGTCATTTGGGACCCAACCATTTTCTTTTCTCTCCATATGGAGAGACATATTACACCTGTAATGGTTATTTTCATGTGTCAGCTTGGCCAGATTATGGTGTTCAGTTGCTGGTCAGGCAAGCACCAGCCTGACTCTTACTGCGATGATATTTCCTAGATGGATGTAAATCATTCGCCACTTGATTGCATTTATAGCTGATGGCATCTACCATCAATAAAGGAGATTGCCTTCTGCAGTGAGAGAAATGTCCTCATCCAATCAGGGTAAGGCCTAATTCTCAGTGAGAACCGAGGATTTCAGCAGTCAGAAAGAAGAATTTCTATCTCTTTTTCACCCAGCAAGCTTCTCCTGGGGAATTCATTATCATCTCCATTGAGTTTCCAACTTGCGGCCTGTACCTATGGAATTCAGGCTTCCAATCCCTATGGCTGAGTGAGCCAATTCCTGTAACAAATCTCTTAATATGTACATATAAATGTATATATAGGTGTGTGTACCCTGTTGGTCCTATTTCTCTGGAGAATCCTGACAACACCTAAGATGAGGTCAGTGTCCCATCAGGCAGGGGCACCCCTTCATCCCACCCCCAACCCCGTGAGCAGAGGGGCAGCAGAGGCCCTGCCATCCAGGTGTCTGACAGCAGCCACCAACTGGGAGACAGGGCATGGCTCACTGTGGCCTGCTCATCACCATCAGACATGTGGATGGGCCTGGGGCCCAGGAAGGGGCACGAGGCTCCCTCTCCTGTCTTAGGAGTGACCTGGGCCTATCAGCATCACCACTGGGCACGAGCCTCTAAGTCATGCCCAGAAAGCTCCTGGACATGCTGTGGCATCCGTCACAGGGGGTGACATGAGGGCAGGAATTATCGGGGCAGTATCCGTTAGCGTTCCTCGGCACTGGAGGACACATATTATGGGGTTGGCTGGTGACCTGGTGCCCGAATGAACCTCTCACCTTAATGAGGTCACATAGGTTTCAGGAAAGAATTACAATGATTTGGCAGGGTAAGCCAAGCAGCCTTTTTTTTTTTTTTTTTTTTTTTTGGTTGTCCATACTGCAAAGTTATGAAGGAATGGGGTGCTTTTAAAAAGTGTGCAGACGTCCACATGGACTTCCTCTCCAGAACCCTCAATTGACTACAACTGAGTAAAAGAAGCATATGTTTAAAATACTTACTAAGTTCATCCTCAGTTTACTTACAGAGATGCAAGAAAAAGTGAAAGGGATTGATTTACAGGGAAGCAAAGATGAGGAAGGGTGACTCCGAAAGACCTTGCATAACTTTGAAGTGAAAACTGTATGGTTTTTATTGCCTCACAGCTACGGTTCCAAGGTCTCAGACCACAAGAGACCCCACACTGGTCTCGCTTCTCGCTTCCTTGGTGAGGAGCAGGAGCGCGTGCTGATTCCAGTAAATCAGAGTGCCTGTGCGTGGGTGAGCTCAGCTTGGGAGTCAACCCCCTTCCCCCACTTAATATGGAGACAAGCTGCCTCCTCTCTGGGAAGGGGGCCTGTGGAGCCCTGTAACAGGGGGTCTGTCAGAGCTGTGAGGAATGAGGTGAGTGGTGGGCACAGCCGAGGAGTAATGGCTGGCATAAGAGGTGTGCTCCTAAGTCCTGGGAATTGTCAACAACTCATGCTGCCGTAAGGATGAAGGAAAGATTAGGTGTGATGCTCAGGGTGTAGTTTTCTGCTCATAAATCACTGTTTGTGTCAGTTTACCTCAGAACAACATTCAGTCACACAAGATGTTTTAACATAGTTTATTTTGGTTCAAGGCAAAAACACCAGGAGGAGACAGAGATATACAACCCTGAGGGAGCCACCCCTTGCTTAGAACTCAAACAGCTCAGTGTCAGGAGCATGGGCACACGCTGAACTCCTTCACCGTTCCTGCCCTGCCTCCATCGAAATGCTAAGGCATCTCAGGAAATGACCCCTCACTCACACCTACATCCCCATCTACCTGCCTGCTCTCCAAACTCAGCCATTTTGCTGCTAAAATCTTTAAGCTGGGTCCATGGCCACTGTTCTTTCACCCATTTAGCCCTTCTTTAACACCTGAAATGTCTACTTCTGCCTCCAAATGGGACCTGAATTTTCAAATTCTCCCATGATCTTCTCTCTCTCTCTCTCTCTCTCTCTCTCTCTCTCTCTCTCTCTCTCTCTCTCTCTCTCTCTCTCTCCCCCCCCCCCCCTCCTCCTCCTTCTTCTTCTCCCTCTGTCCTTTCTTCTCTCTCCCTCACCTTCTGTCTCCTTCTCCCTTCATTATGGTTAATTTCCTGTGTCAACTTGGCTAGGTTGTGGTTTCTAGGCGTTTTTTCAAACACACACTTGTCTGATTATTTCTATGAGGGTATTTCCTAGATGGATTTACATCATTATAGTCAGGTGATTGTATCTACTACTGATTGTATCTACAATCAATAAAGGAGATTGTCCTCCACAAATCCAATCAGTTGGAGGTCTTAAAGCTTGAGCTGGGGATTTCAGAAGTTAGAAAGAAGAATTTATATCTCTACTTCAGCCAACCACCTTCTCCTGGGAATCAACTTCACCTTCATCAGAGTTTCCAGTTTGCAGTCTTCCCTATGGAGTTCAGACATGCCAGATATTAGATTACCATTGTGGGATTTTCCAGCTTGCTCTCTGCCCTGTGGAGTTTGGACTTGCCATCTCCACAGTAGCATAAGCCAATTCCTATAATGAAGCTCTTGAGATATATATCCATCCAGTGAGTTCTATTTCTCTGGAGAACTCAGACTAATACATCCCCCTTTCACCCTCTCTTTCCCTCTCCCTCTCTATTTTCCTTTCTCTCTCCCTCACTCCCTCCATCTTTTCCCTTCCCTCCTGCTCTCCTTTTCTCTCTCTGTCTCTCCTTCCTTCCCTGCTTCCTCACCCATTCTCCCTCCCTCTCTTCCTCCCCTCTCCATCTCTTTCCTTCCCTCTCTCCCTCTATCTCCATTTCTCTTTCTCCAAACTCAGTAGATCAGTTGACATTTCATTTCACTCAGCCTATCTTTGATCTTGAATGCCTTTGAGCACTGTATACTTTCAAGGATAATCCCTTTGTGTTCTAGTTTGCTAGCTGCTGGGATGCAATATATAAGAAATGGAATGGTTTTTAAAAAGGGGAATTTAATAAGTTTACAACTTATTGTAAAGTTGTAATTTATTACAACTTTAATTGTAAAGTTGTAAAGTTGTAAATTGCAAGTTTACAACTCTAAGGCCAATTAAAGAAATTCTACAGAAATGTCCAATCTAAGGCATTCGGGGAAAGACACCTTGGTTCAAGAAGGTCAATGATGTTCAGGGTTTCTCTCTCTCGGTTGGAAAGACACATGGCAAAGTTTGCTAGCTTTCTCTTCTGGCTGAAGAAGCTCAATTTCATGAAAAGCTCCCCAGGGGGTGTTTTCCTTCTTCATCTCCAAAGGTCTTTGGCTGGCGGACTCTGTGGTTCTCTCCTCATTCTGTCATGGTTCTGTTGTTCTCCCCTTGTTCTCAAAAAGGGACTCTCACCTCTTTTATAGGATTCCAGTAAACTAATCAAGTACCACCTGGAATAGGAAGAGTCACATCTTCCTCTAATGATAGATTAATACCCACAAATGGGCGAGTCACATTGCCATGGAGAAAAGCTAATCAATTTTCCAGCCTACATTATTGAATAGGGATTAAAAGAAACGGTTGCTTCCACAAGATTGATTAGGATGAAAACATGGCTTTTCTAGGCACATAAATCCTTTCAAACTGGCACATTTTGTCTTCTATGGCGCTGCACTGCCTGGTTCTCAGGCTTTCTTTGTCTGATCCTCTGTCATCTTGCATTTCCCTTCTTCTTCCACACCTTCTGGTGGGTGCCTTCACATCTATCTTTGGCCATCTTCCCTCTGCCTGTCTTCTTCATAAAGCCCCTCACTTACTTTATAGCTCCTTCTAAACCACCTGCATTCACCCCTTCCAACTCAACTAAACTCAGTATGGACTGGCTGCCATCCCCTGGCTCCATTGCCTACGAGACAGCTCTCATTGGTTGTCCTGATGACACTGTAAGCTGAAAATGTCCAAGCTTAGCATATTCCCTCCTAAAACCCCTGCCTCCCCAGGAGCCCCATTTCTTGTACCCTTCACCCTGCTTCCTATCTTTGAAGTTAAAATCCCTGACATCTGATTCTTCCTGTTTGTCAATCCCCATATCCAAGCTGTCAGTTTCCCTCTTGGACAAACCTCTTCAGTATAGCCTCTTCTCATCCCTACCTCTGGGCATAGGTTTCAGTTGGCTGCTTTCCTCTTTGACAGCCATCTCTACATCTCTTTTGGCAGCATTTCCTCAACTGCTCCTTCTTACTCTAGGCCCACCTCTGTAGCTCTGTGCATGTCCCTCTCACTGTCACTCTGCATGGACACACATGTCTCTGTGTCCAGCTGTGGGCGCAGTGGAGTTGGATTGACCAGAGTCTGGCTACTAACTCTAGCCTGGACAGATAATTCCCTGCCCAACTAAGAGCTGGCAGTTTTCCTTTGCAATGTCTTTTGACACCACCTCTTCCTTCTTGTTCCACTTCTTGTTCCACTCTGAAACTCTGTTCAGGTTTACCCCATATCTGGGTAGGGGTGGCAGTAACCCAGTGGGCTCCACCCAGGCTCCCTTTGCAATTCACCATCACCACCATTTTTACTATTTTCCTCTGCCTGCATCACAACTTACCAAAGACTACACTTACATTCCCATCATCCTCATGCTGACTCTATGTGGCACAGGGAGTAGAGGGGCAGAGGAACCAACAACAGATGATGAAACTGAAGCTTCACATGGTTCATTGCTGCCCAAGTTCATGCAATGGGTGACCATTGGAAACAGGACCCACATCCCTCAAGCTCTAGGGTCAAAGCCTTTCATTTGTTCCCTTATAGCCTTTGTAAGCTAAATGATGATCAGATCATTTATCTGCTTAAGCATCCAACAGTTCACTGCCTGCTTTCGAAATAGAGTCTAATGTCTTAGCCTGAGATTTAATGCCCCCCACCATCTAGTTCCAAGCTGCTTCTCCATGTTTCTTTCCTGGAGAAATAAACAAACTCCCTCACACACAATATCTGAACCCCATACTCCAGGAGAAGATACCCAACACTGCTTCTAGGTTATCTCCCAGCTTCAGCTTATTTTAGAATCTGTTGTCCTGGCAGTGGCCAAAGTGGACTATGAGTGTGATCACTGCTGTGCTCAAAATCCTCAAAATAAAATGCCAAGTCCTTACCATGGTGGGCAAAGCCTCGCAGGATCTGACCTGGTTTCCCTCTGACCTCATCTCCTGCAAACAGCCTCATCAATCACTCACCACCTTGGTTCATCTGTGCTCCCCCACAATGCACTTGGTGTATCGCCACCTCAGGCCCTTTGCGCTTGCTTCTTCTCTTCCTGGGGTGCTCCAAACCCAAATCCACATGGTGGCCTCTCTCGCTTTCACTGAGTTCTGCCCATCAGAAGGGCTCTCCCAACCGCCCTCCATAAAATGCCACTCTTTTGTCCTTTTCTGCCCCTGAATCTGCTTTAATTTTCTTTCTAAAGCCTCACACCTTGAGGCATGCTACAGGTTTATCCTTTTATGTGTCTAATGCCCTTCTCCCCCAGTGGTATACTCCACTTCCTTGACAGCAGGTCCTTTGTGTGTCTTGTTTATTTCAGATTCCAGGCCCTAGAACCAGGTCTGGCACAGAGCAGATGTTCCTCATCAATATTTGCTGAATGAATTGATCAATGAAACAAGGCTACTTGTCATTGGCTGTCCCCATATTTCCACTCATGCTGCTCTTTGTGCCTACTTTGTGCTGGACCCCGCAATGCCCAACCCAATGCCCAACCACCTCTGTCCACCGAAGCCCACTCGTGGACAAGCCATGGGCCACAGCCTCCTGAATGTGCCCTGGTCACATTGTCTGCAGGTGGTCTCGGGTTCCTCTAACTCTGACAGCAATCTTGGTGTGCTCCTTCTATGGCCCCTTGTCTTGTGGTGTTGCTGTCTGTATGTGAGCCTTCCATCTGCAACACACTCCTAAGATGCAAGAGCCCATCCTAACATGACCTGGCTCAGTCCTGGATGCATAATATTTGCAAAACTAGAGCATTGTTTATAAACCTGTCATGGGAACATGGCTATATAGTCAGTTAAATATATAAATAGAAAAAATCAAAATAAATGCAAGAGAGTAAGATAGGTTCAAGAGCATAAGTAGCAAAGGGTGGAGAAAAAAGTTGGGAAAAGCAAAGAGAGTCCTAGATATGAGGTCCTTCTTTGGGTTAAAACCTTTGCTTGTGAAAACGGCCCTGAGAAACATGGCTGGCTAATGGAAGATGACCTCAATTTCCACTGACTTGTTCTATGGCAATGGCCTGAGAGTGAGGACGCTGGGAGGCTGCGATAAGGACACATGGCCTCTGACTTCCCATGGGAGGAGTCTGCCTTGTGATAACCCACAGCAGTCAGCACTTTTGCCTGCTGGCCATGCCTCCGTGCTCTGCTGAGTCTGTGCACCACCAGAAAGTCTGCTGACCCTCAGCAAGCAGAGGTTGCGGGGCCACTTCCCAGCATCATCAGAGATCAGCCCGGGGCTGTGTGCTGTCCCGGCTCAGGGCCAGTGGTCAGTGAGGTCAGCTGGCAGGAGCGGGCGGGCCCCGCAGGCAGGCAGGGAACTTACCTCAATCTTGGAAAAGACCGAAGGCTGCGCTGCCAAGGCCTCTGAAGCCAGAGGGGATTCGGGGCAGGGGTATGGGGTGGGCAGGAGGAAGAAGGCATCTTGAGTGTGGAAGCTGATGGCATATCACAGTGCAGGTTTCCTTGGTGATGGGAAATGAGCTCAGCAGAATAGACCAGTCCACTGGGCAGGCTGGCTACACAAGGACAGGGGAGCAGGCATTTCAGCAGCTGTTACAGCAGCTGGTCAGCAGCTGCTCCAGCCTTGTCCCCTGCCAGCGGTCTTCTCAGCAGCACTGGAGCTTGCCTGCACCCCTCTACTCCCCACCTTATATCTTTACTCCCTCCCAGAGGCCACCTTATGGCATCTAGAAACCCCAGGTCCTGGCTCCCCCACTGACTCAAGAAGAGCCACGTAGCCCCCTGCATCCCAGTTTTCCCTTCTTGTGACACGGGTAGGATAAAACCACATTTCGCTGTTTCTTGCTTCAAACAAAGTACTTGTGAAAAACTGCCAATCAAAGATTGAATACGATCCTGATTTCGCTTTCTTCTCCCTTCCAATGTATTCATTCTCTTCCTTCCTCAGGTTTCCTTTAGAAATCTACCCAAGGTTTCCTTTAGAATTCTACCCAATCTGAGCAAATCATGTATATAGCCACGTAAAAATGCAATTCAACCAAGCAGAAAGGTGCCAAATCCATGAAATGAAATACCTTTGTGCTTATGTGTATAAAACAAAACCAAAAGTATATTTTTGCTCAAAATTACAGGATTTGCAGGTGTTATGCCCTGGTATATAAAAATATTAGTTGCTTAATTCACTAATTCAAAGGCATGTCAATTTTATTTCCAAATCACCTTCCGTGGATTCAGGAAATAGGACTGGTTCAATGGATTTGAGTACAAGGCTGCTTTTGCGAAAGCAGGTTACCTTCGAGTGTGAGTCTAAGAGCCAACAGGGATCATTGTGGACAAGCTTTCCACCTCATGCCCCAAAACTTCTCTCTTTGTAACCTACTTACAATGCCCAGAATGTCAACCTTATTTAGATAAACCAAGAATCCCAAGCTAACATGATAAACTCTGTTAAGAATAATTTATTGGTGTGATTTAACCCTCTAGCTCCTTACCAGCAAAGAAGAACAACTTTCTAGAGAATGATGGAAGATAAACAGCTGTTTCAGCATTTGACATAGAAGAGGGAGTTGTTTAAAAATGTTTGGGAAGAGAAAAAGAAAGAAAGAAAGAAAGAAAGAGAGAGAGAGAGAAAGAGAGAGAGAGAGAGGGAGGGA